>VYXC01009560.1:1933899-2004430 GCA_013397175.1 Platysteira castanea
AGGCCGGGTCCTCGATCATCAAAACGTTACACGGTTTATACATTTCAACAGACAAAGGCGTCAGCATTCCTCGGTTACAAATTACACAACTTTTCTATTAATTAGCACGCAAACCCCTGTTTGCTCGTTATTCCTCTCCCTTTCATGGTAGTTATTCCGCAGGTGCAGTTCTGCTCTCCTTTCGAGTCTGGGGTCCGTTTTGAGTAGGTGGTCAGTGAGTCGGTGGTCGTGATCTCCCACTGCCGGAATTACCTTTCCCCCAGGTACTGCTCAGTCCTGGTGGCTGTCATCCCGACAGCCCATTCATCCTGGGATTGTCTTCCCTTTTCCTTAAAACGAAAGATTAGCCGAGCGTACAATGTTCACAATGCAATTGCTTAATCGTAACTGTACAGCTATAGCTACTGATCATTTAAAAAGTTGCAAAGTTTGATTCAAATATTCAGGGGCTCGATAAAAACAGCGCCTGGCCTCTATTATTCTTTACTGGATGTCTTTAACTCCCCTGCCAACCCTGGTTAGTCTGGCAGCAAAGGGCGCTACAGGCTCCCACCACAACAGCCTCTCCATCTACTCCGTTCCTAAATGATACTTCCTGTGTGTCCTCCGCTTTCTCCTTTCTTCCAGTCCTTAAAAAAACCTCCTCTTCTCTTATTTCCTCTTCTGTTATTCCTGGCTTTTTTTAATCTCATTGCTCACAGCTTCCCGTCCTTTCCACTTCTCCTTCGTGTCCCAAGCTGTAGGAAAAACTGCCTCTGCCTGTCTCAGCCACCTCCTTATCAAGTCCTTTGCTGGTCAGAGGTCAGCTTTGAAGTTCCCATCTCTAATCCGTGGAACAACATGTGCTGAGCCAGCACACAGAAGCCCTCAGAGAATCTGCTGATTATTCTTGTCGTTGTGGGTACATACAGACAAAGAAACTCGGCACGGTTTTCAAAGAACCAACTTCTTAATGAGTTCACACTGTTTACAGTAATTAGAGGCTGTATAAACATGTCCCCAAAGTTAGCACAGCCCTGATGCACAGAGGATATGGAGACCTAAAATGTCACATGTGAACGTTTCTCTGGGGCATCTGCTCTCCAAAATGCTGTGGAAAGCTGAGGTGCCTTCACATGAGCTGCACGGACCCCAGTATGTCACAGATGTAAGCTTTGTGTCTGAAAGCTGTCCCCCAAAAGGGTACATTCTGAGGCTCTGGTTTGGCTTTAAAGAAGTGTGGTCTAACATCACCAAATCCCTGATAGATGTTGGTTATTTTTGCTCAACCCCCTGTGTCCCTGCCCCCAAGAAAACAAAACCAACCATCAAAAAACCCCACCAAACCCAAAACCCAAACCGAATATCTTGAACAAAAAACCCTGAAAGATACTGAAATAGACAGATTTTACTAGATTACTAAAAATATGTTATGTTATATCAATAAAAGAACAAGGAGATTTAGACCTCTTGCACTGTATAAACTTAGGTTAAGGGGTAGATTAGTCTTGTTTTTTTACTCTGTGTATCTTGCAAGATGACCTTGCCTATATGGAGTTTATATTTGATAAATGCATCATTGTGTTAATACCTTATTCCTTTGCTTCCAATCACTCCTGATAAGTTTACATGCACCTATCAATAAAGTACATTAAAACTGTAAAGGTTTCCATAAAAGGTACTGGTTTAATACTGAAGAGGAAGGTAGAGGTTGGAAGAATGTTAAAACAAAGACAGGAGAACATGAGAGATGAATAGGATTTGGTCTTTTTAGAGATTTTGCCTTGAAGAATGAATTAGAACAAAGAGTAAAATTCAGAAATAATAGAGACTGCACTAGGCTAGAAAATACATAGCTGATATGTCAGTAATTTGAGAATGTCAAGCCTGTATGTTAATGAAATCATTATTTCTGAGTAATAAACAGAAAGTAGCTAGAATTGGCCTTGCCAGTGTCCATCATGAGTACAAAGATGAACAACACCCCCCAAAGCCAAATGTTTAATTCACTTGATTTATGAGTTCTCTTGATTACATCTGCTAGAAAATCTTGGCTTATATAAAAAGAGGTGTATTATGTCAAATTGAATCTGCACATCAAGGACTTCCTTAAATTACTTTCACCACAGTTATTGTGTCTATAACTGGTTGTGGTTGTAAAATTGCTCCTCAGAAGGTCATGTTAAATTTTCTCTAAAAGTGCTAATCTCATTTTTTACTAGTTTTTACTAACCAGTGTACCATAACAGCAATGGAAGAGGACCCAGAAGATTTCATGGGAGCCAGACTCAGGGTAGGGTATTCTGTGAAATCTCTTCCAAAAGAAAATAACATGACTCGGGACTTCGCAGATTTGGACACAGCTTTTGATGACCTAGCACTGCAAGTGGCCAGATCCTTCCGTTTCCTCTTGCCTTTCCTTTCCTTTTTGTTGTAGGGGAGCACAGTTCAGTTTGTAACCGAGGCGGGGCTGTGTTTTTTAGTCACCTTCACCGTAGGCTGCTGTCTGGGACTGGAGTGAAGGTGGAAGTGGGATGGGTTTTCCCTTGAGGGAGCGGTGGGGATGCCTCGCTCTGATCTGAAGGTGGCACTACAGGGCTGCATGTGGAAGGCACTACAGTAGCCGGACGCTGCTGCTGTCTCGGTTAGCTAACGCTGCGTGGCACGCAGTCCAACCTAGGATGCTAAGGTAAAATGAGGAATGATATATTCTGCTGCTCTTCCCTGTTCCTTGCATGCTGAATATGGAAAGCAACCCAGCATACGTGGAAGCCGTTGGCTTCAGCTTGATCTGAAGCAGCAATGAATCTGACTCCAACAACCTAAATGAAATCTGAAGACAAGTGATTGATACTCTGAGGAACCTCTGAGACTGCCACGACCTCCTTGCACCCAGTGCCGTTGGCCAGCTGACTTCATCTGAAAACAACTGGGATCATCTGGACATTGTCATCCTCAGCTTCCACAGGAACTGCCCTCAACCTAGGAACAATTTTGCTAACGTGTGCATGTGCAGCTCACACCTAACAACTACGAGCACTGAAATCAGCATTAGGCAGACATTGCATGACTCTCTTTCAAGTATGAAAGTGACATCCACGTATTTTAAATGAGAAATGTAGCAGTCTTTCTTGTTAGATTAGTACCTTGCTTTTAGAAGGCCCTCAGCCCACTTCACATGGTGTGCAGGTAGTCTGAATTCTTCATCCTCAGGGATCCAAGAAGAATCTGAGGATCCTCAAGGGACCAAGTGCCTAAGAGGTGTAAGTTGGTTGAGTCCCACTTGCCTCAGCAGTGCTGAGGGGATGGGCATTTACACTGGCACCACACCAGGGAGAGGGTAATCTCCCATTGTACCAAGGCTGTCACCTGCTCATGGTGATCCCGAGGCAGAACAAGAGAACTACCAAACCAGTCTCTACGTATATGTACTCCATGTTATACCACTAGAAACATCACAGGCAGAGAAATATGATCTATAATTGTAGTTATGTATGGAAATTTATGGGTCGGATGCTTCTGAAATCATGGGCTCATCCCTTTGCTGTTAGCCCAGAGTGATGAGAGCTGCTGAAGGAGACTGCAAAGGTACATTGGTGATGTAATTGATCTCCTTTATCTTGTCCTATGGTGAACATTTCCAAGAATAAATATGAAGACCACAAGCTATGCTACTGGCAGCTGGTGATGGCTAGACTCTGCCATGCTGTATGCTAACCATCTGCTTTATGCTTTCACCATGCTCTCTTCACCAGTAGTAGGGAGAGGGAGCCACACTCTGTAACCTGGTATTGTGAGGAATCACCAGAAGATGGGATAAGCTCATCTTAGGATAGCTTTATGCTATAGCACAGAGATACAAATTTGCCCTGATGTTGGAGTGAATACTATATCTTTTTTTTTTTCTTGCAGAACCCTGCTTTAGGTGTTGTGTCAAGGGAGTCACTTTTACTAACATAAAACTATAGAGATATGCCATATTTAGAAAATAAATGCACAGAATAGGGAAAAAAAAATCAAATCAGACTGTAGGCCTCAGCTTTTAAAAGCAGTTAGTGATTTAATTTTTCAGGAATCCCATAAATAGAGTGAAGGGGCTTAAATACTTATTTCAGCATGTCAAGAGATGCACAGAAAATGAAGACAACAGAAATTTGGGACATGTTATTAACCTACATAAGTCATTGCCAGTGTCTAGAATACAGGCAAATTGATTTGACTCCCATGTTTTATGAAGTTAGCCTCATGGTGTCACCAATTAACTTCTCTGTTGGTGAAATTATGATAATGGGATGTAATCGGCTGCATATGTTCACTTTTAGCAATAGGAAATACTAGCAATAGCAATAGCAATAGCAATAGGAGGGCTGAGTGGGCTGATATTTTGAATACCATACACTTGAACTAGAAGATTTGACAACAGATTTCTCAGGGACACATGAGGTCATGTTCACGTTCTCCCTTTCATGCTCAAATTGGTTCTCCCTGTTCAGAAGAACTCATATATAATGAAAAGGTCTCTCATTTGAGTCCTGTTTCTCAAGTGAATATCCTTGAAGACACAATATAGCAGTCTCAATTCAGTTCTGACTTTTCGGTTTCAAGGAATGCAGCACCAGGAAGCAGTCAAGGCTGGCTTTGAACACAGGGGTTGAACCTGCATGGTTCACCTGGATGGCTCAGCACGTAGTGCCTCTGTCTGGGTCAGTGTGTGAGCTGCATGCTCAAGGAGGACTTTATCTGGTCTCGTCTCACGTTGCAGGTGACTGAGTGGTGGATGCATCATCTCGTGCTCCCAAAGTTCGTGTTTTCCAGCCAGCTGAATCAGGGACCTGTCCAAAACATATCATAATGCCTGTGCCTTGCTGTGCTGGGGCCTGCAAGTAGCAGTGCAGCTAGGTCCTGGCCCGTGGAAGTACTTCCATGTCCCTTCTCCAGGGACACACACAGCCTAAACACACACAGGCTTTCTGGGCACTGTCCTGTAGGCGAGAGAATGAGCGGGGGTCTGGATGGTCGGGACAAACGGTGACGGGAGATGTCTGAAGTCAGGTCTTGGAGCATGTGGTTTATTGCTGAGGGTGCGGGTGCATGGGCCCTGCTTGGAGCTGCCAGCTGCAGCTCGGAGCAGGCCCCAAAAGAGCAACAGAGCAGGAGTAAAAGCAAGAGAGAGAGAGAGAGTAAGAGTAAGAGGGCGAAGTTCCTGTTACAATACAGTGTATCTTCTTCTGTGCTGAATATTCTAATTTTCACTAACCAATCTAGTGTAAGATACAAATCCTATAGTATTTACATACAGCCTGTAAGAATCATTACATTGCCATACTGTGTTATATTTTAAACCCTAAAAACTACTCTTTGGACCCCTTTTACCAAGCTAGTGGGGTCTGCTCTGACCCTTGGACCTGTCTGCAAGCAGAGGGCATTGCTCAATCAAAAGAGGATTACCTTCAGCCAGTCATACCATTGTTTTCCAGTTGTTCAGTAACTAAGGCTTGGTATCTCAAAGCTTGCTTTCATTTCAATCTCGCTTATAGTTTCCATATTCTCAAGATCTTTTGCCAGGCAATCACATTTATAAGGCTTTCCTGTTTCATCTTTCCCAACACTGTCTGTATCAGTGCAGAATGCGAGGCACCTCCAGAGAGGTCTTCAGCCCATGGGCCACCATTGCCTGTCTGAGGACAGAGTGGATCACCTTCTCTCCAGTGGCTCTTTTTTAAGTGGGAGCCCAATGCAAGCTTTGAAAAACTAGCACAGACACCTAAAAGTAGGAACTGTCAAACCCTACCCCAAGGGGTTTGGTTTCAGCTTCCTTTCTCCAGGCCTTGCTTGTGCTGATGGAGAAAGGCCAGTGATGAGGCACCAGAGGTGGGGTGGGGAATACCCATGGAATTCCCTTAGCCTGTGCCCTTTGTCTGTCTCCTGCCTTTCTGGCTCCCCAGTGGCCTATTGCTGCCAGCATAGCTCACAGCAACTTCTGCTTGCACCTGGTTTTGGAAGCAGCCAGGACGTGTGTTCATTCGGCTGATGTTACATTATTTTGCAGCTTTTAGGCTTGCTACTGGCAGTTCATCCTTCCATTGGAATTAAAATGGGCAACCTTTTGTTCAGGTTTTGTGAGTAAAGCCAAATTTCAGTGTGCTTATCTTGCTCTCTAAACTGTTACATTCCATGATACATGCAGCCTGCAGTGGCATCCTTGCCTCTGAAAGCAGTTTTCATTAAAAAATCTAAACAGACTGTGAAACTCTTGGAATATATTTGTTTTGTGCACAGATGTGATTGGAGGGAAACCTGTTGGGACACAGGCTGGCAGTGCTAAACTCTGCTCAGTGGAGTGAGCTCTCTGACCAGCAAAAGAGTTTTCTGCTCATGAGTTTCTGTGGTTTTCAGCCTCAGTGTTGTTAAAATAAGTTAAAAGAAGTTGCAACGGCATGTAATGCTTTCCTGATGCTGCTCGCCCTCCTGAAGGTAGTGATATACAGCCATGAAAGCAGCCATGCAGCCCGGGACAGGCCAGCTTCCATGTAGAGACCAAAGAATGTCACACTGCACATCTGTCATGGATGTATGGAGAGCTCAGCAGCTGGGAGAGGAGAAGGCAGTCATGTGTGAGGGGATGTCCCTATGGCTGAGATCTTGCTGTGGTTTTGCCTGAGCCTGGAGATGTGATCTGTGCCAAAATGGTTTGAGAAGACTAGCCTGCAGTGCAGTGTTAAGCCTCTCACTGCTAAATATGTGATAAATTTCTCCAAAGCCACAGAATATTTCTGTTTTAAAAGCTGCAAGGTTAGAATCTTCCAAGCTGCTATTATACACTTATAAAACATCCCACAAAAGAAAATCTCTTAGTAACTGATACATCTTAATGGATCAGACTTTGGGTTATTTCCTTTTTAGACACACATAAAATTCAGGATACCTGAGGTCTAAAGCGGATTTTTTATTCACAACAATTTTTGTGTAAAATAAATGTATTCAGTTTGCATTTGCTAGGACAGAGATAACTGAGCTGTTCCATGTGGATGGGGCGCGCAAACTCCCTTGTGCTACAAAAAGGACCACCAGACACGCTCATAAGTGTCTTCAGGTAGAATTTGTGCCTAAGTATAATGATGTCTGTGTAGGAAGTGAGTCTCAGTTCCCAAAATGCAATTTTGTCTCTGGTCACACACATCATTTTTCATGACTATGTTTCTGCCCGGTTCACTTTCAGTTGCAGATAACCTTGTAGCTAGTTTTGCCTTGTAGCTACTCTTTTCCATAGTATTTTTCTGAAAATAAACATTTGAAAATACTTGTGGCTTATGAAGAAACTTCCTTGATTTCTTCTCTTTTTTTTAAAAAAAAAGAAATTCTGACATGTTGATTAAAATGAATGGGCATGGATTTTCACCAGCCTACAGTACTAGTGGTTGAATATTGTAATTGATGGCTTATATAAAATGTGTTTCATGATCTTATCTAGCTTCTAGGTTGTCGCTGTCACACAAAACCCACACGGATCTGTTATCACCAGTTAGAGGAGAGGTTGAAGACAAATGAGACAGATATATTTTTCAGCAGATGTTACAGAATTTGTAAGTCTGTCTTGAGACTTGACTTCACTGTGTGTCTCTTTCAAAGTCAGCTCTATGTTTTTATTCCCTGTAGACTTTCAAGTGTGTTTTATCTACGGGAATGCCTACAAATGGGTACATCAGAGGCACCAGCTCTTCGTAGGTGATTCTTGGGGTTACAAGTGCCCCAGGAGGGCTGTACTGGCTTACACTGGGGTAGAGTTAATTTTCTTCACAGTGACTGGTATGGGTCTGTGTTTTGGATTTGTCTGAGCACAGGGTTGATAATATTGAGATGATTTTGCTATTGCTGAGCAGGGTTTACAGCGAGCCAAGTTTTCTACTTCTTCTACTGCAATGCTGGTGAGGGAGTTGGGGGTGCCTGAGATGTTGGGAGGAGACACATCCAGGACAGGTCACCCCAAATGACCAGAGGCATATTCCAGACCGTATGACATCATGAACAGTATATAAAGTGGGGGGAAGAATAGGAAGGCGGGGGCATGTTTGGATTGATGGCGTTTGTCTTCCCAAGTAACTGTTAGTGTGGTGGGGCCCTGTTCTCCTGGGGATGGCTGAACTCCTGCCTGCCTGTGAGAACAGGGAATTAATTCCTTGTTTTGCTTTCCTTGTGTGCTTTTGCTTTCCCTATTAAAGTGTCTTTATCTCAACCAGTGAATTTTCCAGCTTTTACCATCCTGTTCTCTCCCCAGTTTCACTGGTTGCGGAATAAGGGAGCGGCTGTGTGGCGCTTGGTGGCTGGCTGGGATTAAACCATGACAAGAGCAAATATCTTTCTCAGCCATGAGGGCAGGTATATTCTGCAGTCCCTCCTTCTGCTTAAAATCATGTGTTTAAGCTTGATTCTTTTGTATTAAGGTCCCTTTGGATCACTCTGGCAATGTAGATATCCTGGAAGCAGGTATAGGTGGAAGACTCAGAGACCAGAATTGAGCTTGTAGCTTTTCTACGGCTGTGTACCATGTGGGATCAGGGATGGTGCTTTCATTCAGTCATGGGCAAAGAAATTCAGAGCAGATTCTCATTAAGGCATCCCAAAACAGAAACCTGCCTACATCTGCTTGGATACTTGCACATGTGCCCATCTGTCAGGATGGCAGTGAGCCGAGACCAGCTGGATCCTCTTCGCAGGTGCTGCTGCTGTGCCAGACATGGTGTTTGGTGCCTGACCTCCGTAAGCGGGCAAGTGACTCCCCAAACAGCTACCACATATGTATCTGAACAATATCTTTTCACTCCTGACCACACTTCCCCTGACTTCCCCTGCATTGCGGACCATGGGCCGTTGCCAGATACATGGATTGCCTTGCAGTAGGCAGCTTGAAAGCTCTCACACGCCTTCTCCTTTTAAGGGACAGGTAGCATTTGCCAGTAAAGGTCTTGGGCCTTTCCAAGGAAGGTCATGCCAGTGTCAGTCCATAGCAATAGGAGAACAATAACTTTAAAAAACAAAAGGGGAAAATCATGATAAGTTCAAAGCAGAAATTGAACTCTTTGATTGCTGAGTGGATGAAGTGTTGCCTGAAAATATAGATGTTCTTGTCCATAATCCAAAGAATAGTAGAGGTTTTCTGTGCTGGAAAGCAAAGTGAAAAAGAAACGGAATGGAACAAAATTCTAGTCACACCTGAAAATCTCAATTGCAATTGATTGTCTACAGGAACACCATTATCCTTTAAAGCTATACAAATACATATTTACAGGCTTCTGTCAATTAAGCCGTGAAAGCTCTGTGTGTTGATTTCAACAGTGTCTAGATGGACAAAGTCAATTAAAACAATTCTATGTAACAGAAGCAAGGTAGGTCAGCTTCTTCTGGGAGACCAAAGAGGATAATTTTCTGACATCACTTGGCTGATGGGGTGATGCCTGTGCTCTACATATCACTGACTGTGCTTAATGTTTTGGCTCTAGATTAAATTTTACTGCTGCTGAGACTTACAGTCCCTCTCTCAGTTCCAGAAATCAGATTTAGGTCTGCATAAAGTCCTTAAATATAAAGCTAATGTAAACAGTTTAGGACTCAATGGAAATCCTATAAAAGTATAAATCCAGTGGATTTATTTCCTGAAGCAGCAACGAGGGTTAGTTGAGCAGAAGCTACAATTGATCCAGCATGCCTAACTCTATATTTTGTAATTCATCTTTTACAGCAGTGTTTAAGCACCTTGTATATCAGGGACATTCACACTGATTAAGACAGAAGATTGATTTCAATCCCTCCTTTGGAGACCAATGCAAAGTTGTTTTGGATGATCTCCTAGGTGGTTTCTGCTGCATACATATAAAAAGATAGTTTCCATTATGGGATAAGGGCACATAGTACAAGCCTGCTCCTGTTTCTTGTGGGGCAAAACTCCACAGCTGGGATGCTTTATACTGTGTTCTCTCCGCTTCTGCACCTTGTGCATGATTGGGTACCTTCCTTTTGCAGAAGGGCTCATAATACTTTTGTTAGTAGTAGTTAAAATGTCACCCCATCTGATATTGTAAAAGGAGACTTTGGGAGATTTACCTATAGCCTGTTAATGCTAAAATTTTACTGAAAGGCTTCTAACAAGATTTAAGATTTTAGTCTGGACTTCCAGTTGTGATCTAATTGGATAACTCAAATGATGCTCATGGTCGACAGTGATAGGAAAAGGTCCTGCATCTGAATAACCAATTTGTAGATACTTTAAAAATTCCAGACACAAATCAGGCAAGGATACTCTGTTGGAGACATTAGCAAAAATTGCACTGGATCATCCTAAGATTAAAAACCCAGCCAATTAACACCTCTTGCCATTGCTATCTTCATTTCTGATTCACCACGGAAAAATTTATTAGAGAAACTTTGGTGATCCATTAAACTTTAAATATAGAGTTCTTTATATTTATTGCTATCAGCAAACCTGTTGTTTGTTTGGGCTACTCCAACTAAGCCAGGCAGTGCTGGGCAGTTCAGAAGTGTCATTGTCAGGAGGGTTTAAAAGAGCCCTGCTCCTAAATGTGCTGTTTAGGCCCTGATTTCTTGATTTTACATTGCCCCTTTCAAATTAGCATCAGTCAAGGTGATTAATGTCTTGTCTCTCTACAAATGATTTCCACAAAATATAAATCATGGCTATATTTTCATGTCATCTTGTCTTTGAGACTAACCGAAAGGAATTCTAGTATACTTATAAGACCAGCACACATTTATTTTCCTTCTTAACCGGGGAAGTGGTTTCTTTTGACTTTTCTGAATAATATACTTGCACACTTTGCGTTAACATTCACTGAGGTTAGGTGAATGTCTCAACTCTAAATATTTCCAACCTGTATTTCTGAAAAATTAGAATATCTTTCAGGGCTGGAAGAGTCCTGTCTGGGCTGATAATAAGAATACACAATGATAGGCAGCCTTTCTTTGGAATTAAATTTTAGTACATCTTCAGTGTTTGATATTGTTGGTAAAAATTTTGGTCCTGTAATAGTAATCAGATTTTCTAGTGGTGTGTCACTATTAATTTCTGTTATTAGAGTATTTCTGTTCAATTAGTTGTTAATATTCCAATTTAAATCATAAATTCTGCAGCCACAATACACTTAGGATTTACTAAAAATTTCAGTGAAAACTTATAGTAGTTGCTGAACCTTTCTATTTGGCTTTGTTGTATTTTAAAAAAATGTGCCAATGGTATCTTTACTTGGGTCTTTTTCTTTGCCAGCTTTTTTGTGGGGTATATTGCACACCATTGACCAGAACTTTTCTAATTAAATTTTCTGACTATTGCTTTCTCTTAGCTTGCACAGCTTGCCTTTTAGCTGCCCCACTAAACCCAGTACATTTATGTAAAATTCAAGCTGCAGAGCAATGCTTGCATCTTCCTGCTATTCACTTAAAAGAGAGGCATTGAACTGGCCCTTGGTCTTAAATGTGCTGGTTTCAAAATGAGCATAAATGGATGATTATGCATAGATGTCAGCATCTCATGAAGAGATAGAAACTCCAGAATGTCACAGACAGAGTTTTCTTGTCCCAGCAGCAAGAACCACTTTGTATAAAGTGGAAGGGTTTACAAAATGCAAATAATTCTTAAATTATGTGCTGCAACAACATGGCAGATAATAAAATCATGAGAGTGGAATTATATTTAAAATTATTTAAATAAGTAATAAAAT
The DNA here is from genome assembly GCA_013397175.1 of Platysteira castanea. NCBI lineage: Eukaryota > Metazoa > Chordata > Aves > Passeriformes > Platysteira > Platysteira castanea. Next base: position 1,945,608 of record VYXC01009560.1, read on the forward strand.
TAGAAAGAGGTCTTTTGTTCTTAAGTTGTAAAACTTGGTATATTATCTTAACTATTATCAGCTAAGTAAATGATTTATTTCCGTCTCTATTTATATTTGGCCGAACAATTATTCTAATCCCCTTTCATTATTTGGATGGTGTGTTATAAACTGAATCCATTACAAGTTTGTCTTTTGTGACTGGTGCATTTTACACATAAAACTTTGCCTAAGAGTTTTCAGGAAAGGTTCTTCTTAAACACAAATGTATACAACAGGCTCTCCTATCTAAAAATCCTTTAAAATAAGCAGATTCTGTAACTCAAAACCAGTCTAAAATGAGAATTTTGTTCAAAGAGCACCTACTGGATGTCTTCATGGTTTTGACTCAAACCTTTCGTAGGGTTAAAGGAAACCTGCCCCTCAGGTTTTCCACTAATGAGCATCTTTTTCCTGTTCCAGGCTCTTTCAAGTATTTCACAATGTATAGGCTTTTAATACATGTTCTTTCTATTCGGCAAAATGCAGGAAGCCCCTCCCTTGCCCCAGCTCATGCTGAACATGTACATTCCAAATTCTAGATCCCATTTTTTTCCACCTTGGTGACTTTGATCTTCACAGCAACCACTGAACGAGGGAGTTGGACTGGATGATATTCAAAGCTCCCTTCCAACCCAAGCTATTCTATGATTCAATGAAATTAAATAAACTTAGGCTACCTACTGATTGCTTTAAGTAATCATCACAGAAATCCTTTGGGCTTCAGCTTGCAACTCCTTACAACAGTCAAAACCAACACCATTATTAAAAGAAAAATATTTCTTTTTTAAAATTCCTAACAAATTGTATAGAATGATAGTCTAATTTCACTGCTAAAGAATAAGTTTGCAGCAGTAATTCACTCTTCAAAATTTCCACACCTCCAGGCCAAGTGGCTATAAATCATAGTGCATAAGGGCTGGGCTGGCTGAGGCAGCTTCTGACAGGGCAATCTGCAACTGATACTATTTCAATTAATTAACAGTGGAAACTGTATCCATAAACACTCTTGCTTTTAATAGCCCTAATCGGATACAGGTACATCTCATGTATTAACAACTCAGTGAAATTCAATCATTTGTGGACATTTCATACTGCAAGCTACATAAACTGGTAATGTTACAAATCCTTAGCTTTCCAAGCATTCTCCCACAAAAATGTGTCAAAATAAATATTGCCTCTGCTTCTCGGGTTTAGCAGGTGTGCCCAAATCAGATTATAGCAACTGCAATTAATTATCTTACTCTCCCTGGACCAATGCCCTGTGCTTGCAGTCACTGGTTTCCTCATCGTTGTTTGAATAATATGATTAATTTGATCCATCCTTCTGAAAAATAAGGCTCATAGAAAACAAGTAATTTACACTGGGCTTCCAGTAGGTTCGGACATCTGGCCACTATGGCTGGAATCAGGAATCACTAATGCCATCCCTAAAGAAAAGTTCCTCAAATCCTAAAAATGCTCCCAAACTTTTGTTCCAACTATGCCTCAGCTGTGGCCAGAAGCTGCTTTTAAAGACCAGTCTTGCCTTGTCTATGCATAAAATATACGAAACTCCCTGAGTGGATGCATGTAATTATACATCTCTTCTAACAACAGTTCATTCAAGAGTAGGAAAATCGTAAGTATATTATCAACCTAATAATCCCTCATTAGCATCCTAATAAACTGAAAAATGTCTAATGATATTACATTTATTAAGAACAAAAATGCTGCTACCTCAATCTCTTGTTAAATATAAACGTCTGGAACAGAACGTCCTTCACAAATCCACTGGGTCTTGCTTTCTGAAAGGTTTATGGAAACTTAGGAAATATAAAGATATGTTTTGATTGTACCTAAGAAATAACTTCCTCGTGTGCAAATGGAGAAAAATCTTGAACTACAATCTACCTCTTCTTTCATGCATTTTTACTAATTAAGAGAAAGTTGTGAAATTCCCAGAAGTAAATTTTTCCTGCCTTTGTGAAAGCATGTATGACATACGTATTTGTGAAATCCACAAAGTGTTTGTATTTAGTCAATGTTAGTAATTCCTCAGAACCAAGGCTGTGAGAAAGCACATGAAACCTTCTCCTCCAGGGTCTCCCCACTCCTTGGCTGGCCAGCTGCTGAATGGTGACCAGAAATCAGACTCTGAAAAAGAAAAGAAGTGGCAGCTGCCACAGTACAGAAGATAAAAAAAACCTTCCACAAATAACTCAGTAATTGTCTTGGATCAGCCATAGCGGGGAGTGTTAATTGGTAAAACAAAAGGCTGTGATTTTCTAGTGGGTTATTTTCTACTCTGCTGTATGAGGGATGTGTTCCTGACAGCCCAGGAGCATAGCATTCCTCTTTGGGGACTGAATGATGACTTGCTCTCACATGAGCCTACAAGAGGTATTGCAAGGAGGCAACAAGGCCAGCTTTGGGATACTGGGCACTCTTGGTCACTCTAAGTGATCTGAATAATCCAAGCAGATATGTGGGGCAGAGGAGGGGTCATTTACAGCAAAGCAGAGGGAGAAGCACTTTTGTGCCACTCTGTGGCTTTTGACAGATGACTGTTTCAAAGTCTGGGTGTGGGTCAGACAGGCAGAAAGGGCAAGCTTCTCATTTTACAAAGCTGTTTCCTGGTGGAAGTACTATTTTCTTAACCATGGCATCCCACCTGCTGGAAGAACACAGCCCCTTAATGCATCCACCACACAGACATCACCTGACACCTGCAGATCCTGCTGGCATGAGGCCACATGCATGCCTCTGAAATGTGGGTGTTTCTGTAGCAGAGCCTTTTACAGAAAGAAGCGGCAAGTGATTTCTCATCTTCTTTCTCAGGGGAGAAGAATGTTGGTTGTTAGAAGGTGTTATTTTAACAGTTCTGGTGTGTCTTGCAGATTTTGGTTCTTAGAACAACTACATCTGTTCAGCTGGCACCGTGTAACTGCTCTACCATTTTTCACCCTAGCTGAAGTTATTAGTCCGTAATAACTTCTTGCTGTGAGTACATTATCATTTTTAACGACACCTATTTTTGTTTCTATTCACTCCTATCTGATGTATCTCTTGCTGTATATATTCTTATTTCTCATGCAGAGAAATAGAAAAAATCATAGTATCTTGCAGGAAAAATAATTTGTCTGAGTGAAGTCCACAACAAATGTAAATGATGGGTATGTGCTGCAGGGTGGGGGGGGGACATGGACATGTTAGGAATGCCATAAATGATCTATTTCTTCTATTTTGACCCAGGATCTCCTGTGAGGTTTCAGTTACATCAGAGCACAAATGTTTGAGGGTTTGTGCCACAGTTTTCAGGTTCCTCTCATTCATTGTAGTAAGAGTCAGGATTCTTTCCTGCTCTGATTTTAATTCACTGCACCAACCTTGTGCCTGAATTATATGCCTGAGCATCTGGTTTTCCAAGACTTGGAGTTCCTAAAGATGAATGCAAGTGCTTTGGAAAACATTATTGTTCCAAATGTCTTTATACCATGTGAAGATAGACTGTCCTTGAATTATCCCACCTTCTAGAGATGTAATACAGGAAATGGAGCCAGCTGTAGGAGGAAATTCACTGCATAGTCAGGGAGGCAAGAAGCAACTACTTTTCTTTTTTTGATGAGGGCCTGGGAAGTCATAGATGCTGAACAAAGAAGAGGCAAAGCTGGAATATGGGGTCACAAACACATGTCCTGGAGCAGGGCTTGTGCTGGAGTCCTGAGCCCACCTGAGGACTCTCATCTTGAGCAGCGGGAGCATGAGAATCTGGGAGGGACTCTTCCTCAGATGTAGAGAGTGATGCCAAAAGCCAGAATGGGTATTTGTTCCACATGGCATGACGCTTTGCATGGCAGAACTCCAGCTTCAAGTCAGGCCTCAAGGCACAATGGCACTTGTAAAATAAAAAGTAAGAATAATTTTTTTCCATATCCTATCAAATGTAGAGATTTCCAGGGAAGACTTCCCTGTGATGTGAGGAAGAAATAAAACAATGCACTGTAGTAGCCCAGGAGGACTCTCTCAAAGAGGTGTGAGTGACACACCGGCATTTGCATCCAGCCACGTTTGTCCTGACCGATACAGAGCCAGTGGACCACATCCACACGCATGTTCATTAGTGTGCACCCTGCATTTAGATTCATGTCCAAGGAAACAGGGTTTGACCTCTAACTGCTCCAAAGGGATTTCATCATATTCTCCCATGGCTCTTACTCATGATTTTTGTATTTAGTATGGCCACACACTGAAAAAATTGCTCCTTCAGTCACGTAAATCTCCTCCCTCCCAGCTGCCTCTCTCCTCCTGGAGTATGCTGGGCCACATATTTGGGTAAAGTATGTAGAGGGGTTTTCTGTGTTCGCTTTCTGACATTCCCTGAATACAAACCCATGGATTTGTAAAATGTACTTTTTGAATACGTACAAAAGCTGCTGACACCATTGTTTTGGCCAACAGCCCTTTTCCCATGACAACGTTAGGGAGCTCTCCCTCTGTGCAGTTCCACTTGAACTTTGTTCACTACCTTACGTGTCAAAAGCAGGAATGTTCACTTCTGGGATGAAAGGAATGAGCTAAGACACAAGCCAGGGTAACTATGTCGATCTGCATGAGGACACACTCTTGTGTAATTTAGGGATAGGACAAATACTTCATTGACCTTTACTCCGATATCTGCTTATTTATCTGCATTAGATAAACAGCCAATGGCTATATCTCAGCCTCGGCAAACAGCAGGCTCTGTCAGCACTGTAGATACTATTTGTTGCTTTATTTTATGGGAAGGAAGGAAGGAAGGAAGGAAGGAAGATTACCTTTTTATTACTGCTGTCAGGGATGCCTCACCACAAGGCCTGCTTTCCTCTGCCCTGCATGTTTGGAGCTTTTATACCCTTGTCCAGATTTTACCCTATGGCAAAATTTTGTCCTGAACAAGTTCTCAAGCATGTTACACATTTAATGGGAATGACAGCAGTCAGCTCTAGGCTTAAAGACAGAAATAGCAGATCCTTATCTGAACTCCTATGAACTGGGTGGGGGGAAAGCATTTTAGTCCAGTTCACAGATGGAGCTTACAACAAGTTCCAGCTTGGTTTCTACAAGGCTAACTTAGTCCTAGCATAAAAAGAGAAAGATATCCTTCGACTACAGCTTTGGGAATTTTACCTCTGTTGTTACCTGAAATGCTGGTATAGCTAGGCCTCTATTCTAATAGGTGCAGAGGGTAAAAAGCACGTGTCCTATGCAACCAGTTTCCTCATATCTTCAGAACCAGCCTGGCATGAGAAGGGTGTCTTCTTTTGAATCTCTAGGCTCAGTTTATGTGGTTTATTTCACACTCAGAAGAGCTGGATGCTAAAACTTAGCGTGGGAGAAATTTAATTTCAAGCTTCAACACAAAGTGCGGTATCTGGTTCAAATTTTCAATTTGCTTTAGCTGGTGCTCAGCATCACTGACTAGACTACTGGAAAGGACTCTTTCTTTTGATACTCCCCTTACTTCTACTTAGGATGAATGTAAGACAGAATCCTAAACACAAATGTCTCACAAATGTTGAGGTAAGTTGGACCTGGCCTCAAAATTTTCAGAGCCTTTTTCTCTAGGAATAAAAAACTTCCCTTCAACCTACATTTTGGAGAACTTTACATGCAGTTCGGCTTGATATTTCACCTATTATCATGCCCTGGTAAGATTTAATTTCTCTACTGAGTTCTTCATGGTCTTTTTTCCGATCAGTACTTCACATGGGTTTTGTGTCCAAGCCAAAGACCACAAACACCTTATGAGGATGTCTCCATGGACTTCAGGGACAGCTTACATTAAGCTATGACATGTGTTTCCATGTGCCTTCAATCAGGAGTTTTGGCAAAGTTGTGAAGAAATTTGGTTCTCTCTTACTGAAACCAAGAAATCCTGGATTCTATTTGAGTCACTCTTTGCTTCCTTCTTCCTGTGCTGAAATGTTCAGTAACTTACGGATGTCCTCCCAAGCAGTGGTAATATTTCATTCAGAAAACTTTGGTAACCTGCTGATTAATATACAGCCACTGGCTAAAAAAAGCCACACTTTTCCTGGACTCACTCAAATAGCTTTGATCTAGAAACTTAAGAAATTTGCAAATGTTTTGTAATAGGAGAGAGAAAGATATTTTACAGAATGTTTAGGAAATATTGCCCAAAGTGAACTGGTAGACACTAACGTGGAGAGGGTATATGAAACAGTAAATACACAGCAAGGCTGAATTATTCATGAAGAAATGAAATTGCCTGCTTACCTTTGGGTATGGAAATGTGAATGAACCTCAGGTTTTAAAATGAAATAAGTTGTAGGATTTCAGTCCTCCTGTGGTGTGACAACATCAACATCATGTCTTGATCTCTTTTGGGAATGCCTTATCTTTCTCTCCTTTTCCTCCCCTCACAACATATTGTTGTAGTATTGTTGCTGTCAGCTTCTCATTCTGATGGTGTTTTCTGCTTCTCCCAAACTTAAGGTGAGCAGAATTGCAAGTGAGCAGGTGAATATAGAGAGCTCCTGGTTGATATGCAGTGGCAAGGAGCAGTAACTACCAAACGACTCGTGGGTATAGATTTCCAATACCAGTGCTGGCTGCACAGATTTATTTTCACAGTCCAGTCTGTAATCCCTTGGTTCCTTGAGGTGCTGGATGCAATTTTAACATTTTCCTATCACAAGGTGTGCCTGTGTGTGCTTGTTTGCTTGTGTCTACATACCCTGCAGAGTTCCAGGACTCGCCTTGAAGGCGGGATTGTCACTCTTCTCCTGTTTTGAAAATAGGATGGCACCATGATAGGTTGATAGAGAAGTTATGGTCTGATGTGAGCTTTTTCAGTCTCAAAACTGGTACACAAACTGTTTGAACCTATCTATATGTATTGTCCTTCCCCCTCTGTCACAGCTGCTATTTTCTCTTCTTTGTGACAATCCAAAAAAAGTTTCATTCCCTCTCCTCCCACTTCGGCTTGCACAGTAACAGCCCTTTGGGCCTAATTGCTGGCTTTGCTTCCTTCCTATCCTGGTCTCCTTCCTCTCCTCCCAGCTCAGATTCTGGCTTAATTAATACAGCTGCTACCAGATGTTTCCAGTGTGCAAAAGGAACTTCTACACACCTGCATGGGAGGCCTGTCTCATTGCAGCAGGGAAACCTGTTTGTCCAAGCAAAGGTATTAACTGCAGCTACATATGATTTCAGACATGGGTATTTGCAAGCCACCATTCTGGAAGTTAGGTTTTCATTCTGGTTCTGCTTTTTCTGACAATCTACTGACAAAAAGACAGCAGAGACCCTGTAAGAGAATGACCACCTATAAAAACTTTATTTCTTGCAGGAATCCCTGTACAGAGGGCACAAACAATCCTTGCATGGAGGCAAGGGAAGGGCAGTTGCATTCTATTCCACCTGGAAATTCCACATCTATCAGGATAATCCAGATTTCTGGGTATTGGAAATGAACAGAATGGCCCAAAGCAGCTACAACATGTCAGGATCTGTCCAATAATAGAGGCTGTGTGTCAAGAAGAATTAACCACTTAGGTAGCTAATGAAAAATGTTATATTTGATAGGGTAATGGGAAATACAAATCACTGTGTTGCATGACCTAAGGCAGGTACTAATGGATTAGAGTTTGGAAAACACTTTCTCCATGGCCAGATGGGCAGATTATTCTCCAGTTTTCCATGTCAAAAATTCTTGTCTCTAGTTCTAAAGCATTTTCTACTGGAGTATGTGGTTCTTATATATTTTAAACTGGCTTGACACTGGGCTTTGACATGCTTCCACCTTCAACCACGTCTACTCATCCGTGCAGGAATCTCCATCAGTCTGAGAATGAAGGAGTTCCATCCATGGGGACCCTCTGAAAAGTGTGTGGTGACTGGAAAATGCAGCCTTCCAGGAGATGAGGCTGTCCAACACCTGCTCTGGGAATTGTGTAATCATCTCCTTAGTTTAAGGCAGATTTTAAACACCTCTCTGTTCAGCATTAAGATGCTGCTTTCTCCTTCATGCTCACCTTCAGGCTGTTGACAAAACTTCCAGGGCTGTTTATGTACACTTTTAGTCTGGGTTTGTTGCCTAGCTGGGGCTGCTAGGTCTGGGACAGAGCCTGAGGTTGTTCTTGTTAATTACATCCTAATCTGCCGGCTTTTCTGTGTGCTGTGCAGTCCCCCAGAGCCATCTTATATCTCCTGCAGGTTTTATTTACTGACACTTAGCCCATTTCTCTTTGCATGATTTCTCTGTTCCTGTATCCCGCAAGCCACTTGCTGCTTACTTACAACCGCCGGCACTTGGGCATGGCTGCAGTCCCCAGGAGAGGGAATGAGCCAGCCAGCAAAAGGAGTTGTCCCCACCAACAGCTCACAGGAGCCAGAGGAGCACTTCAAGGCTCAGTGTGCTCCTCGCAGGTCACGTTTGCAGGCTCTGCAGGTGCTGGGCTGTCTCAGAGACCCTGAGGAGTGGATCAAGCAGGTGACTACTCAAGGTGAAGAGAGAATTATACCTCCTAAAGTGAGCATAAACTAACATTGCTCCTAGTGCTAAGAACATAAAGTTAATTTTCAATTAAAAAATAACAACAATAATGTGGGCAACAGTTCCTCTGGGAGTGAGGCTGCTTTGTCATATGCTGCCAGGGAAACAGCCGAGGAAAAGGCACTGGGAAGCTGACCTAGGTTGTATCTTCTCGCTGAACTGACGTGAGGTGGCAGTATTTCAAAATTCAACTGCAGCCCTAGCACTGCTCAAGCTCTCCACTCGTGCCCTCCTACCAGGTAGAGATCATCAGTAACAATCTTCTGTACATGGTCATCTGCCTTCTGGTTTTCCTTAGGGTTTATATAATATGCCTCTTTGTGGGAATAGTCTCTAAAAATGTCAGGAGCTGATTTTGAATCTCCCTTTAAATGCTACTGTTTTTTGGAAGTAAGATACTGACATGTAAATGTATTTGCTCTAATTTCAGGTGTAAGTTTATGGCAATCTAGTAATGTAAGCTATTTTAATATGAGAAAGCCTATGCCGTTTTTTCTCATGTCAAATTTAGAGGAGCTGCACATGCATATTGTCTTAATCTAAGACAAATAAAGCCACTCCTACAACGTTACGTCTGCACAGTTGGAAAGCTCTAGCACAATAAAACATTGATATAATCGGCAACTTGTCTTATGATGACAATTTTCTCATATCTGCACACTAACACATTCTCAGAGAGGTGCTGTGGCATGTTTGTCTTGAGCATCACTCTCGATGTTCTTTGAGATAGCCCTGTATCTCACTGGGGATACATCAGACACCTCCGGTGCAAAGGGCCAATGGCTCTTGGTGGCCCCTTGGGGGTAGACGGGCTTGTAGGGTGATTTTCAGGATCGCTCACAGGTTGATTTATGGGGCAGCCCTTGGAATTGCAAGGCAGCACCTCTGTGGGTCCCCCCCTTTGTGACTATACAGGAGGAACGCCAGAGTTTGGCAGACCACGTTAGTACAACCTGACAGCAGAGCCCTGCAGCAGGAGACAGGCTGTGTCGTGGGGACTCTGAGTGTGCAAGCTGCATTCCCAGCCCCGGGGAGGTGTGAGGCTGGAGTCCACAGCGTGAACTTCCACTGCTGGAGCTCAAGCCTGTGCTCAGGGTTCAAAATTTGTCACCGTGTGTTACAGTGTCATGCTAGAGTCCTACATATGGCATGGCGCCCAATGAGCAGGAGCCTTAGCTGCTGAAGGGCTTCCCCCCATCTTGTGGTCCTTCATTGTAAAGACCCCAGTATCAGGGAAATTTCCTCCAGTAACTTATTTTAAAGTAGAATTCTCCTGGTGAGATGGACATATATGCTGAGTCTGCAGAAGTTCTTTGCTTGGTAACCTTAAGTAAAGGAGGTGCAAAAATCAGGGTACTATAAGATCTCTTCTAAAATGGTCTAGGATTGCAAATTTGAATCAAGTCTTGCTGGCGAAGGAGGCTGTTTGACTTGTAAATCAGTTTCTGTTTACAACTGCTGGTGACAGATCCCACGCTATTAAAGATGATGTCATTTCATAGTGAAGTGTCTGTTTTTCCCATGGTAAAGATGGATCTGTCACCCCAGATCAGACTTTTGGCTCATCACATCTTGTTTTCTGCCTCCAGGGATGGACAGTGGATAGTGCTGTAAAAAACAGCAGTTCACTTGCTCCTTTAAAATTCACGTATCCAGTGAAACAATGCTACTTATTTGTCTCACCACCTGCACATGCTCTATTTATGCCCTAACGCATTAAACTTCACTGCACTTCTAGTGTCTTGCATCAAGTCAGATCTTGCTGACAGTACAAAACATACTGAATTTGCATTTATTTCCATGGAACTGTACCACCAAGGATTTAAGTACCTGATTCCCTACTGGTCTTCAGTGCATGTGCAGGGCTCCCCAGGAAACAGCAGCTAGGAGATTTTTATTAGAAGCCTCTTTAAAAATCACTTCTTACAATGTCATGAGAGTTTTCTCATAAGCATGTTGAAGAATGGGTAAGAAACAAGAATAGCCACACATGACTTAGTCAATGGTTGATGAAACATATTTCATTGACTCAAAGAAAGCATGCTATTAATATCCTCACATACACCAAAGAAAATTCAAAGGGAAAATTTATTTTTTACTTCTTGTCCTTCAGACTTCAGAGACATTACTCTTACATCCACACCAAACCACTGCACTGAGAATTTGGGCCCTGGGAGTTCAGCCACTGTTAAAGTATTTGGATCTAACCCATGTTTCAATATACCTTTAGGCTCACTTTTGGTGCTCTGTATTGAAAACTAATGTTCTAGCTGGTTCTAACCCTGATTAGTTACTATCCCAGTCACAAAGGGACTTACACCTAGTGCTGTGCATAAAATACACGCAGAACGCCTTAGACAACTTTGAAAGAAAGCCCTTAGCCCCAGCAAAAGAGCAGAGAAAACCCAGACCACAACAAATTGTAAAACAATATGTAAATAAGAAAATAAGCAAATTCTAAAAAGAGAAATGGAAGTGGCACTCGAAGGCAAAATCCTTTCAACAAGACAGCTGATACCAACATTCTGTGTCTTGTGGATGTAGCCAGCTGATAAAATTATTCACTGCTGAGAAATGTCATTACTCTGGAAAAGAAATAAAGATTAATGCTCAGAAATGAAGAAAAGGCTGGAAGTCCCTGGTGACTGAAAAATGAGAAACAGCATCATTTAGGCTTTGCTCGTTGTTGTTGTTAACTCTCCAGGGAGACCCGGGCTGTGAGCTTCGCAAGCTTTATTGGAACTGCATTGGCATTAATCATATGCCTGAAGGCAGCATGGCATGTTGTTTGGCAAATGATGCTGTGTTGTATGACGGGAAGGAAGCACTTTTTTTCTTCCCCCTTTAATAATGTTCACCACACATAGACCCAATTCTGATCTCACACTGTTTTTATATAGTGATTTCGCTGATTTATGCTGTCATGTAACAGAAAAGAAGGCCAAGAAATTAGGGTGGATACACATACAACCAGTCATCACTCATTTGAAAGCATTCTGTGCATTGCATTTTAATAATACTAATGATTTTTGCTAATCGCAAAACTGAAAAAAAATTGAGAGGAAATCAAAATGAAATTAAAATCTTTTTCCTAGATTCCTAAAGAAGACAAACTTGCTTGTGCCACAGGAGAACAAGGCTTTATTCATTTTTTCCTGTGTTCATGCTCTGTGGTATCAGTTTACACCATTACGAAAGGGGATTTAGATCCACGAGGTTTGTTAGAAAAAAGGAGGCATAATTAAGTGCTCATGTGAATAGTTTGCTCAGAGGTATGGATCCACCCAAAGTGTGACTTAGGATATGGATGTCCCAGGTCATTCCCAAAAGGCATTTTGGAGGCAGCCCTTCTGCTGTCCTAGAAAGGGGAGTTTGGCCAGGCAAGTGTGGGCTGCACTGGGCCCTTGTCCTCAGTGCCAGAGAGCAGTCCTTGATTTCTTTGTTTACTAATCTGGATGCGGACCTGATGACTATAATTTAGGAACAGAGCACTATCTAAACAAGAGTCACAGAGTTTTCTCTCCTGCCACACTGTTGATGTCTTTACAGAATAAGCTGGGAAGCCCACGGATAACACAGGACAAGACTGTAGTTCAGTTCTCTAGAGGCAGGATGCTGTGGTACAAGCCCAGAGATGGAGACAGCCTAATCCAATGGCAAATTTTGATTATTCAAGGCTCATTAACACCAAGTAATGCACTGCTATGTTTTTTTCTGGATGATAGTCATTGCCATCAGCCAGCAGTTCAACAGGTAGTGGCTAAAGGCAAAATGGTGTTACTACAATTCCTGCTCCCAAACTGTCCAGTCCAATGGCTGGAGCGGGACTCCACTGCTTTTGCCATTGCTCTCAGATGATGTGTTTTGGCAAACCTCACTCTGCTAAGGAGGCTAAGGCCTCTGGGACCTGCATTATGTGCAGACTCCAGAATTTTTCAGGTATTCCTCTACTGTCCTTGAGACAATTCCTTAGTCTTTGGGGGCAGACATTGTTCTACCTCACAAGGCAAAATTCTGCCTGTGCTGCAAAGTGACAGAGCACAGTTCTCTGCTATTAGATGTTTTACTGCCTTAATCTATCAGAAAAAATAATTTTCCAAGCAGTGGGGTATGATGTCACCAGGGAAGAATAACTAAATATTCTTGATGATAACCCAGGGAAGCTGTCATGAACCCTGCCCAAAGGACTAGGAGGCAGAGCTGGGCCCATTCTCATGGTCCCTGAGGAAAACACGGACTCTCTTGACATGAAAGACCTAGGCAGAGAACAAGTCTTTTGATGAGACTGTGCAGGCTAGTGTGTCAAAATCCCCATTTTTCAGTATATCCAAATTTTCAGAGCACCAGGAGCTACGGTCAAAGGGCACCAAAGACTGTTTTGTTGTATTAAGCCCACTCCCAGCATACAAACCCATCTTTTCAGATTATGTAGTAGTGCTTTTGTGCTTTTTTCCCAGTACCTCTATTCTACAGAAAATTAACAGTGCATGAAAGTAAGATAATAAACTTGTGAAGTCTGGAGTCCCTCTGGTCCTGCAGTACAATCAAACAAAACTTTGCTGCTGCACTGAGAGGGATGTTTATATCATGTTTTAGGGAACCTTGAAGAAGTTAAAAGGCACACAGTGGTGACATCCTTCATGATCCCTCCATCAGATGCTTTGGTTACTGGGAGTTCAATAGCGCAGGACATTTTTAAAGATGCCAATCAGAGCGCTAGCGTTCTATGCCTGAGAGGAATGAATTTGGGCCCCTTGGCATTTTGTCCTTGCTTATTGCTCTGCCAGGCTTGGCACTCCTCTTTCAGCTTTCCCTCTCTTGGAGAGGACCATCCCCGGGCACGGCTGCCAGTACATCCAGCTGGGAGACAGCAGCAGGAGCAGTACCAGGACAGCAAGGGGGAGAACCAGGCTGCTGCAGGCCAGCACCAGGGAAACCTCAGCAGGTTGGAGGGGAGGTGCAGGAGACAAAACCTCAAATTGCACCAAGATGTTCAGTGAGAAAATAGGCTGAAGGAAAACAAAGGTTTGGAGTAATTTTTTCAATAAAATCACATAGTTTTTGCTATTCTGAAGCAGAGTGATCGTGATGTGCAGATTAGAGCTCCATAGTTGCTTAACGGACACAGAAGGTGTGTGTGTATTGCTTCAGTCTTGTCAGATGGTGGTGATTATTGGATTTTACTTGATTTGTTTTGTGCATTTGTTTGGATTTTTCTTGGTTGGGGTATTTTAGCTTATGGGTCATCTTTTAAAGATTTCCCACACAAAACATGAGAGCTACAAACTTTCTGCTTGCAAGAAAGGAAAGCCCTGACTCTACTACATCCACAGGACTTCAAGTGAATGGGCTTTGAGGGAAGAAAAAAAAAATTATAAGATTCAGAACTAAATTATGAGCACTGAAAACTTTGGAGCTGATATTCTCCTCTAGCTCAGTAAACAAGAAACCTCTGCTTGTCTCATCCAAGTATTATCAGTAAGTACCTGGGAGTCGTAGAATACCGCCTGCTGCTGTGAGTCAGGATGTCTGCTAGGCACTTCTCAGGAACATTTACCTTGCAAGCGCTTTCCAAGGAAGCTATTAGCATTGATTTCAATGTGCACAGTGGCATTGCTTTTTCTCTAATAGAACTTTATTGTTTGACACTTTGCTCACACAGCTTTTCTGCTTACATGCATTTGTCTTAACAGCAAGCTGCAGACCCAACAGGGGGGAGCAGCCTTCCTCTTTTTCAGCACTCACTGTGTATATACTGAATGAAACATAATATTCTTAATAAATAAATCATGCAGTGCAAGACATGTGGGGAGCAGGAACAAAGGAAGAAGAAGGCCTGACTGAGTTTGGCTGGCAAACTTCAGAGCTTGCTGGCCTAATCTTTCGTCACTGAAGATTCATACAACTACTTCTCAACTCTTCATACATATGCAGGCTTGAATTTTTGGAGGTTGCAAAGAAAATTCTTTCAAGTGTAAACAGCGTATGAACTCCTTGCTGTCTAAGAATATATCTCAGAGGTGCAAGCTGCCTCTGTGTGCACTGTCAGAATAATAGCTCTGAATGTTAGCTCTTACACATGGCCAGAAGTACGGGCATCTCTAAGAAGTGCATGCTAGCTGTACCTCACCATTCTGGTCCTGTCACAAAGCGTCACATCTACTGGACCTGAAACTTCCATAGGCCCTGCCAGAGGGAAAAAACACATGAAAAAGAATGTAGGTACTTTCCTGGCTTGTGCATTTGTTTTTCAGAAGTGCTGAGCATCCACAGTGCAGAGAGTCTTCCCTTCTGGGTACCCCAAACTGAGGGTGCTCAGAAGGTTTTTGCTTCCATACAGACAGCAGCCAAATGCAATATGTGCTGCAGCCCAGGGGATAGGGAGCAGCTGTGCCATGGCACGCTGCCCTGTCAGTGCTACTGTCACTGCTTCAGAGCCCCTTAGAGCGAGCTCCAGCAGGAGCAGCAGGTTCTCAGCACCCCCAGGTGTCCTGGCAGCTCGGTGGGCAGGAGTGGCACTTGCTGGTAAAGTGGTGCCCAGGCATCATTTCAGAACTGGTCTTTCATAGAGACCCTTTTGACATTTCCATGCTGTAGCTTTCACCATGTGCAGCAGTCAAACCTGAGAGCATGATTTTGGAAGAGGATCAATATGGTCTGAAAAGCAAGAAACCAAAACCTTTAGGACAGCTGATGGTTGTTCTGCCGATGTGCAATTTCACCAACCAGTGACAGCAAAATACTGTTCCACATTAAATGTGGATGGCTTGGAGAACATTATGTTCTTATTGCCCCACAGAAAGCAATAATAAAATTCCTGATCTTTGTCTCTGAAGAGATTCTTTTGGACTGGATCCAAAACTGCATTCTGCCTTTTTGCATGTCTCAAACTCTCCTGCTGCTGGTTGTTGCAAATGAAGGTGAGACTGGTGTTTCTAGTGTTCGCTTGCTGGCTCTGCACTGATATCTGAACTGTTTCTGTGTCCAGACTGTCCGTGCTGTTGTTTCACACTTGTCCACCTGCTTCTGCAGGGTTAAACAATGTTCTTCCTATCATTCCTCCAAGTGCTTGGGATTTCTGATGAAAGAGGAAGCAGCAATGTCCATTATTGTTATAAGAGTGACATATTTACATTTGCTGACATTTCCTTCTGTTTGCCGGTACTCCAGAGCCAAGTCAAACAGCCGCACCTCCTCTTGCCTTTCTTGCTTATGGCAGCTCTTCCCAGTTCACCTTGTGGTCATGCATTTCCAGCCAGTGCTGTGCTTCAGCTTCGTGGGTCAGGCTCACTCTCAGTCCCTGTTACAGGAGCCAGCTGGGCAGCTCCTCCACCCCAAGCCCAGGCTGTGTGGCTCCCACACTCCCCTTTCTCATGGTGGCTGTGTCCGCCTGCAGTGAGACTTCACCCCTGCAGAGCAAGGAGCAGCCAGAGGATGTTTGTACCATCACAGCCACGTTTTTCAAAACATGCCTCCCTTATCACTCAGCTAGAGAGCACAGGGTCCCTGGGTGGGATAGTGCAGCAAAGCTGATCTGAGAGGCCCTTTGATGATGTCTGCTTCTCCTTCTCTGCAGCATCTGAGTCATCAGCCCTTTCTCCCACCACAGTGATGGAAGCCGGGCTTCACCAGCCACATGTCAGAGTCTGTGCAGCATAACCTGGGAGACTTGCACCCTGGCTTCCAGTGACCCAGCTGGGTAAATCTGGAACATGCAGTTCTGTTGGCACCCTGTGATGAAATGGTTTCACAGCCTCACCAAAATGTGTGTGTTGCACAAAGGGAAAACTCCCAGCTGACGAAAGATGGTAGTGCTGAATAGTGCTGGAGGAGTGTCTCACCCTCCCTGCTCTTTTCCCCTCTGCTCTGGAGTTCCAGTTGGAGCTGCTCCTGGCTGAGTCAGTGCAAGGTGCTCACTGGTGCCAGGCACCGGGAGTCACTGCTTGCTGTGTGACCTCAGCCTCCGGGGAAGCAGGGGGGCAGTGTGGGAGCAAGAGAAAACGCAGCTTGAATATTAAGTTGAAGTGACGAATGTGCATTTGCTCTCAGGCAAAAGCCACAAACCTCAGAGCCACCTCTGAGGCTTTTACTTGATCAAACCACAAAAATGGCTCAGAAAAATTTGTACAGCTGCACTCTTACCTCAGGATTCAACATCGTTAGCTCATGTTCAGTCACTTGGTCCATATGCTGGAAGTAGTCAGCAGTGCCGTGACAGTGGCATTTTGACAGGGCAGAACAGCATCTCTTCTCATCCACTTACAGGATCTAGTCATTAAAAGTCTGACTTTTCTGCCCAAGTGTCAGAAAAGGCTTTGAATGTTGATTATTCCGGTCTTAAAAGACAGTATTGCTTTTCTATCTTTAATCTCAGGAAGAAAGGAAACGATTACAGGGTCCAAAGTCTTAAACAATAGCCTGTAACTCAGACTGCCTTCTCAGTGATTGCAGCTAGTGTCACGACCCTTGAGAAATAACCTCAAACATCTCTTTGACACCACTGATCCACTTAGATGAGAAACAGGGCAAGCATTTAATTTTTTACATCTCTTTCTATAATACTATTAATTTCTTGCCTTTTTTTTTTTGTTTACTTAAAGAGCACACACTCTCTTCTGGATTCTTGCAAATGCAACAACACAAAGTAAAGACCAGAAGAAACCCTTGCCAAAATGCTCTGGCATTAGGAAAAGTTCACATCCACCATGGCAACTCCTCCCAGAGAGAGAGGCAGGAGGGCACCCTTTGCTGTTGCGGTGCTGGGCAGGGATTAAAATCAGGCAGCCAATGCACTGAGTAATAACCAGACTTAGTAGAGGAGCTGGTTGAGATCATGCAGGTGAGCCAGTCGCAGTAAAGTCACTGTTGCAAAGAGGGATTGTCTGCAGAGCAGAAGCTTCATCAGAAGTAACTCAGCAAGCAGCGACTGCAGTCGTCTGGTGCTTTGCACACCTTCCCTGCACATAAGCCTGCTCTCTGAGCAGTGATTTGCTCTTCCATATGCAGACACTGCTCATGGGGCAATGGAAGACATTTTTGTTATGTGGAGCAGTGCTTGTTCAGTCCCTTGCACCTCAATTTCTTTCTGCAGAGGCTGTATTGCAGCCATTTATACTATTTTGAGCACTATAATTGTTTAGAGATGTGATTACATATTGTACCTTGGCCAGGAAATGCTGGATTTTTTCTAATTCCCCTTGAATGAATTTGTGAGTCTTGATTTCACTGTTTATATGTGTGAGATATTCTGTAAATGGGTACATGCATAAGCAATATGTGTGTGCCTATGCAAATCTGTGTCTAAACAAGCAAAATTTGTGTAACAACCATAAACAATCACTTAATCTAATGTTGCAAGTTTTCTTTCTGTCTCTCTGTTTCTGTATTAGTGTTCTTTATGGATGCTGCATCTTTCCTGTGAGTCCTTCAAAGCCTGGGAATTGTGTCTCCTCCTATCCGTAGAAAAGCACCTACCGTGTTTTAGAACCTAGTGCCAATAAATAAATCAAATAACAGCTTGCACCAGAGATCTGGGACTCTCCACAACCGTTTTTATCTTTGAGTGAATGATGTGGGGTGGAGAAAGCTGCTGAGCTTGCAGCTGCGAAGATTGAAGCCGTTTATTTACCCACTGAACAGATAAAACAAGGGTGACAGGAGAGCAAACTTCCCCACATTGCCCCATGCAGGCTGGGAGAAACCCCTTCCAGCAACAATTCTGTCTCCCTGCTCTGTCTTTGCTGTTGCGCCAGCTGTGACAGTGCCTTTTTGTGATAGCAGCTTCTTATCACTGAAAACTGGCCACAAAAGGGTCTCGCTCCCAAAGGTCAACAAACAGATGTGCATAAAAAGGAAACCTTACAAATGTTTGAGTAGTTCCTGATGTTTAATTGTACCCAAGGGCTGCACTGTTGGTGTCAAGCACGTGTTCCCTTTCCTATAGCAGCACAAGAAGATTAACTATGAGAGGGCCACATGTAGCATCCTGACTGAAACAGGGCAACATGATTAATGTTCAGACTGTGCTTATTAAGCAGAGAATCGTAGAATCATTTAGGCTGGAATAGATATTCAAGATCATCTAGCCTAGTCATTAATGTTCACCACTAAACCATATCCACATGCCTTTTGAACACTTTCAGGGATGGTGATTCCACTGCTTCCCTGGGCAGTTTGTTCCAATTCTTGACCATGCTTTCAGTGAAGAAATTTTTCCTAATACCCAGTCTAAACCTCCCTGATGCAACTTGAGGTTATTTCCTCTTGTCCTACCCTTTGTGACTTTGGAGAAGAGACCAACCCCTCCCAGCTACACTCTCCTTTCAGGAGTTATAAAGAGTATTAAGGTCTGCTATGAGCCTCCTTTTCTCCAAGCTAAACACCTACAGATCCTTCAGCTGCTTCTCATAGGATTTACTCTCCAGACCCTTCACCAGCTCCATTGCACATCACACGCTCCAGGACCTCAATGTGCTTTTTGCAGTGAGGGGCCCAAAACTGAACACAGGAGTCAAGGTGTGGCCTCACCAGTGCCAAGTACAGGGGGACAATCACTGCCCTGGTCCTAGTTGCCACATTATTGTTAATACAGGCCAGGATGCCATTGTTCTTCCTGGCCACGTGGGCACACTGCTGGCTCACATTCAGCTGCTGTTGACCAGCATCCCCAGGTCCTTTCCCACTGGGCAGCTTTCCAGCCACTCTGTCCCCAGCCCACAGCATTGCATTGGGTTGCTGTGACCCAAGGGCAGGACACAGCACTTCACCTTGTTGAACCTCACACCATTGACCTCAGCCCATTGTTCCAGCTTGTCCAGATCCTTCTGTAGAACCTTCCTACCCTCCAGCAGATCAACCCTCCTACCCTGCTTGGTGTCATCTGCAGACTTGCTGAGGGTGCACTTGCTAGGGTGATTCCCCAGACCAGGTTATTGATGAAGATACTAAAGAGGCCTTACCCCAACACTGAGCCCTGGGGCCATCACCAGTGACCAACTATCAGCTGGATTTAAACTCACCACTCTCTGGGCCCAGCCATTCAACCAATTTTTTACCCAGCAAAGTGTGCACCCTTTCAAGCCACGAGCATCCAAGTCTCTCCAGGAGAATTCTGGCCTGGATGCAACAGCCAGCCTGGATGCAATGGCTGGCCTGGATTCACAATGACTTGGATGCAACTGGCAGCTCAGTAGATCCCGCAGTCACTGTGGCTGTAGCCAGGAGATGTTGCCCGCGTGGATTGCGTGCATCCTTCATGTCTCCCAAAGATGTCTTCACCCGCACAGCTCGTGGCCAGGATATGGGGCTGGTTGTGCCTCTGCCTTGGCCCAGGACTTCTCTACCCTGCAGGGTGCAAGCTGGTGTGTAAAACCATTTTCACAATCTTCAGAGAATATTTGCTCTCTATGCTTAGCCCAGCTAGGAAATGCCTCCTTTGCCTGTAATGCTTTTGGCAAAGTAACCTTGCTAAATCCAACAGATACCTGATCCAACCCCTCAGCTTGGCACAGGATGTCCTTGTCAAGCTCAAGCAGCATTATACTATAATACCTTGAAGTGTATGTTTGAGTGTTTCACTGCACAGGGAGAGACTGCACAGGCAGTTCAGACCTTGCTGCCAGGCAGCAGAGCAATAAAATCAAGGCCAAGCAAACAGAAAAGATGCTGAAAGAGGACTAAATTTTATTGAATAAAAGCATCTCACAAAGAAAACCTGAATTATTTCAGTAAATTAGATGAAAGTACTCACACCGATAAATAAAAAAGAAAATTGCAGGAGAGCAGTTCTTTCCAGAGGGATGAAATTTTCCTTTTTGCCCTCTGGTGACCAATGGTAAAGCCACAACATATTTCACTAGGAATAGCAAAGCATGCCTGAAGACTTCCCGAGAGACAACAATAATCTTTAACAATTTGCACTGGAGCAGCAGAGAAGGTCACTGGCTCTCTACACATGCTGGGGGTAACGTGAGGGTAGGTCAGGTACAGGTCACAGATTTCTGTTTAAACAGACACAGGAGTCCCTGTACCCTGCAAAACTTCTGGTGAAAAACAGCCCAAATATTGTAGCTGTTGTGCTTGCTCATAGGTTCCAGTGAGTAAGTACATGTATTAGCTTGCTTTTCTCAGCTCTACAATCTTCACCCCAAAGCCTGATTTTGTGGCTGCAGGGAATTTCCTACATTTGAGCTGTACTCCAAACACACCAACATCAGTAGGATTTTGGGGTTAAATTCAGTTTTCAATAAATGAGCTTTCTATCACACATTGGTTCTGGATCTTCCCTTCAGTTTAAAATGCCAGAGAAATCAGTAACCAAAGCTAAGTTAACAAAAGACTGAAGTTTACCATTTTTACTGTATTTGCAACCCTTCTGAGAAGACTCGATGTAATTGTGCTGTATCTCCACTGCGTATTAACACACCTCACAGCTGCACATCATGCTATCTGACTATGGGACCATATGGGACTAAACCTTCTCAGGCTTAATGAATTTATTCCCAGAAAAAGATAAATTATGTGCAGAATTGCCCTTTTCTGAGCTAAAATTCCATAGAAAGAGGATTATGCATTTCTCTAAAGCTTTTTTTTTTTTGAATGATGGTTAATACTCTATTTTGCCAGTGAACAAGGTAAATTTCACCAGTTTGGTTTCTGATGACAAATTTGATCTTGCAACTCTCTATATCTTTAAAAGTGACAGCTTCTCTGTTAAATTAGCCCAACTTTCTACTGTGATTGAACCTTTTTTTCATGTAATTCAGTCACAAGGCTTTTTAAAACATCAGAGCCTTACATATATTTTCTTGGTTTTGAAACCTGTAAGATAAATTTTGCTGCCACTCTATCCTCATGCTTTTTGGACTTATATTCTTATCCAACATAGAGGCTGGATTTATCTTTTTCCTTCCCCATATTTTTAATGCAGACCTTTTATTGTGAAGGGTTTTTTTTGTGAAAATTAGATGACTTTCTTTAAGCAAGAATGGATAAGGAGGGTGGGGGACATTCATATGAGTGCTCTTGTTCACTTTGGCAACACAGTGATGCTAAAGCCTGCCAGACTGAGGGTCCCTGCCCGTGGGGCTCTGGCTCCCTGCCTGGGGCTGATCTAGCTGGGCCACTGCAGTCAGCCTGCTGCTCCTCCCTTCTAGCTCTTGAGCACACACTCTGCTTATGGGACAGCCCCAGACCTACATACATTGAGGGTTTTTGGGTAATTATCTCCATCTATCCCTTAAAAAACACAAAGGAACTGAAATTAGAGCCAAATCCTTTAAGACATACAGAACTCTCAGTCTTTAACTTAAGGAAGTTTATTCTCAAGTTGTTATTTGATTACAGTGATTTAAAATGTTATGGATCACATTCTCAAAGCCATGGAAATTCCGATTTTTTTGTAGCCCAAATCAAACAATTTTCTGGTGAGCCTCTCCCTACCTCCCAGCTGAAGATAGTTTTGCTTCTAGTGAAATAATTAAAGGCTTTTTATTTTGTTGATTTTGATGCCAAAAGCACGTTATCAAAAGGCTGTACTGGCTGTACTGTACAGTTGAAGGCCAGTTCTGCGAGGATATACAAGACCTCCTGTGAAATTTTTGGCTTTCAGTGTGAAGGAACAAGGTATACTTGTAAGTGCAGCAGTTGGTACTTGGCATTTCTGAAGCTCTCTTTACAAGGAGTTGGTCAGCATTGAACAGGATTGACTAGGAGACACAGAGCAGCAGCATGGGCTGGCTCCATGTTCCTGGATGGGGGACAGAACAGGAACTCAGCAAGCTCAACAAAGAGTTCCTGTCAAGTTTGTTTTCCAGTTTAATGATGAATAAAGGTCTCCGACTGCAAATCTTACGAACCTGTGAACATGGGAACAGAAGCAGGGAAAAATAGAATACTTTTGTACCTCAGGGACTAGCCAAAACCCAAGAAATTTAAGGACTCCTAAAGTCAATGTGCATGTGTCTAGCACACTTTTCATTTCTCTGCCAATCTATGTGAAGGGACAGTTCAGGCCCCAAACTCTCTTTGGGTCCAATTAGGCAGTGGTAATTTACTTGCTGCCACTGCTGTCACTTTCATTTTGGTGCTCGTTTAAATAAATTCCTTTTAAAAAGGGCAGTAATTAGTTATCCAAGCCTAAAGTTTTTAGTGTTTTTGCTTTATGACAAAATAATCAAACATCAAGCTCTGACCTGACTTGGCACTCCACATAGTGATGCACTAAAGTACACGTGCTCATCTGTAGAATTGAAAACATTCATTAAAGAAGGAGTGCAGGCAGCATGCTGTACCCTAGCAAGGTCAGGAAACTGTGACAAAAGGGACTATCTTGCCCTGGAGCTGGCACAGCATCATCCTCGCTCAGTGCTGCAAGAGGACACTGGCCAGAAGGTGCAGTAAATACTAGAAGAAATAGTCTTTCCTGCCCCTACCTTCACTAAATATGTTTGTTATGGCCAGGTCCTGATGCAGGTACTGATGGCAGTAGCAGCCTGTGACTTTAGTATTTGCTTTTCAGGTTGGGAATTTAAAATTAATAGTATTTCCTTTAATTTATTGATGTTGGTTTTCAGAACTGAGCACCCTGATGAGACAGTTAGGACCATGTTTTGAGGACAGCCTGGACTGACCATTTGTCATCTCAGATTGCTCTTATTAACGGGTATGTTCCCCCACTGAAGTGGATCCAGGCACTTCACAGCTGTGTCAGTGTGTACTTTCAGAAAGCACCCAGCAAAACAAAATCTTATTCCTCTCCCAAAGAGGCACTGGGATGAAGTGGTACCGGATGCACAAAAGATGACAACTGTGGGATGCCCACAATCTACTTCCTTGAGACCACACCACTGTCCATGCTCCTTGATGTGAGATGCTCCAGCTGGCATCGCTGGGCTATGACTGCACCCAATTGTGTGCTCCTGCTGTGTTCACATATTTGTGTGGTTACCTGTGCGGGAGGAGGAGCAGAAGCCTCATATGCCAACTCCTAAGCAAGGTACCTAACTATGGTGTCATCTTTCCTCTCCTGAGCCCTGCCTCTGGACACTGATATTCTCTGAAACCCAGCTCTTTAAGTCCTACGCACAAACCAATGCTATCCACGCACTACGACCAGAACAGACAGGATGATTAATCAGTGGATGAGCTGCACTCATGGTAACACATCATATATAAAGGGCAAAAAGAGAAACCTGTCAGACATGAAAGAAAATACTTCCCAAGTGACTTTTATTAACTGAAAGTGCCAATGAGCTTTTAAACAGAGTCATCTCGCTCTAATGCCTTTGCTGCAGCCTTTCATGCTGGCTGACACTGTCCTGGAGACATCCCTTAGGTGTCTTGTCATACTATAAGGACTCTGGAATTAGGTTATTCAGGATGTTCCCAATTATCTCTGTTACTCTTTCTCTACCATTAGAGCAGCTCTGGGAGCTCTACAGAAATAGAACCATGAGAAAAAAATAATTGGGAGCAAATTAACAATGGAAGATGCAGCTTTGTCCTTCAAGATGACCAATTAGAGGTTTCCGTTTTATCTTTGCATTTTGATTTGCTTGCATTTATCTCGTCAGCTATCTAAAAAGCAGATGCAGACAACAAATAGGAAAGCTTTTTTCTTTGAGGTACACAATGCCTTCAAGTCTGCTTTGGCTACTTTTCTCATTTGATACAAGTCTAATGTTATTGGAGATGACCTTCTATTCCCTGTGCTACAGGGGGATTAAAATCTAGGCCTGAATGTGGAATCCTTCCCTGTTAGAAATGCTCCTGGATATGCCACCATGTAAATTTTATAAAGTTTGTGAGTTTATGTAAGGTTTGTCTTTGCCTGTCTGGGTTTGGGCGGTGCATATGGTTTATGTCAGCATTTTAAGGTTATCGTAAAGGTTATCTTAGCTAAATTATAGCTCTTTGTTTATCCATGTGGTTGGTTATGGTGCAAACAGCTGCACTGTCAGTAAAATCTTTCTGCTGCCCTCAACCCTGACCTGGAGGTACCAGACTCTGAGAGGTTACATGGCTTCATATGAGAGTTGCTTTGAAGGAGCTGTGAATTAAAGCTGACACTTTACCTGAAATATCTGCCCCCAAATTAGCTGTGAAAAATCAGGTAACCAACAGAAGATGCCACTATGTCTTTGTCTAGCAGCTCACTGTGGTCAGTGAAGCTTCTCCTTGCCCTGGGAACTCATGCATAACATGTCTTAAAGATAAGAAAAACTGCAGTTGCAAGGGAATATCTGGACGTACTTCAGAAAGGTGGGGGAAAAAAGCTATTTTTCAGCATATGACCATGGCCTGGCACTCTTGATGGTTAGGGACTAACCTGCCTACTGCTCCAGTGGTCCTGAAATCATGGTGCAGGGGTCTTTTTTCCTGTTGCCACAAAATACCTGCCATCTCTCTGTTCTGATCTCCCTCTCTGTCCATACTTGACTGTGAAACAAGAGAGTTCATCTTTGCAAATCAACACATTCAACAGTCTCTTTCTTTACATGCATTCTGTCAAAGATGGGAGACTTATGATCCACTTGGGGCAGAATTTTTTTTTGTTCTTGCTTCTTCTCAAATTATCCTAAAATCAACTGCTAGATGAATCACCA
Organism: Platysteira castanea; assembly: GCA_013397175.1. Taxonomy (NCBI): domain Eukaryota; kingdom Metazoa; phylum Chordata; class Aves; order Passeriformes; genus Platysteira; species Platysteira castanea. The sequence continues at coordinate 1,970,769 of VYXC01009560.1, forward strand.
GCTCCTTTTTTCCTGACCCATTCCATATCACCCTGCATTTTGCAGGGAGAACTCAGTTTCACATTCAAAATTTCTGACTTGGACTTACTGTTTCAGTCTATGAGGCTTTGTTCTGATCTGGACTGTGCCAATGGGCCTCAAGCATAAAATCAGTGAAGTGGTGCTAATCTGCTGTGCCTCCCGAATCTGGCTCTCTGCGTATGCGAGCATGTGCCTGTGTGTATGTCTGCCTAAGCAAGTGCATATATGTGTGTAATCTAGCCAAAAAGAGGATCTAATTAGAGCTAACCAAATATCGGAAGCAATTTTTCTTTGAATAAATTATTCAGTGCATTTTGTCTTTGTTCATCTCATAAATTATTCAACTAATAGTATTTGAATGGTGCTAAAGCTCATAGGCTACTGCAGAAATGATCAGTCAAACAGCATATTCAGCACGGAAGATCAACATTTGCTAAATAATGTATTTGGCAAATAATATTCATCCAGCCCTGGTTCTAATTGATCTAATGAGAAAGGCAGACAGCACATGACACTCATGGACGGCTTGGCAAGTGCTTAGGGAGCTGATCCTTTCAGCTCTCCCTCCTCCCCCAGTACAGATAAATGTACAGAGTTTCCTGTTGGTATTGATGTGAGTGACCCAGCTGGGCACCCCGCAGGTGCATACACATTCCCACAGCCAGAGGCGGATATCCAGGCCTCGGCACTCTGTGGTGGGCTGCCCAAGTGAGCCTGTTGCTGCCCAGGCTTGCCCACTCCTCACTCTCTTGTGTGTAGATAGTTTTGGGTGTCTGGGCAGAAGCTCTACTAGCACAGAATGCCGGTGCTTCTCCTGCTACTTTGCACTCGAATTGTGTGATAGCAAGGCCCATTGTCTTGAACTAGCATAAAAAGAAGGGAGAAGAAGAAAAAACCCAATAACCCACCCTCATTTACTAGATAGAAATGTTGCAGGCTTACAAATAATTTATTGGAAAAGGAGGAGTATCTTATTTGCTGGAGGAGCTGATTTCAGGAACATGAATGAATAAATTTTTGTGGTAATTTTATGCCATACATTATGGAGACATGCTACATATTTCCTAATTTTTAAGTTTGATTTTCTGTTTCCTTCCACCATCCTCGCTTTTTCCTTTTTATGAAAATAAACCCCAAACAAATCCAAACTCTTCCTTTCCACATGACATTTCTTTTTGTGCAGCCTTTCATCTGAAAGAACCTTTTTTCTTGGAAATGTCGAGCTAAGCCTTTGAAAAAATTAGATGTCATTGGCTGTGTGAAACGTCTTCCTTCTTTTCAAAGCCAAACCTCAAGGATATCTTGTTTAGAAACTTCACATCTGCTTTATTTAACAGTACCCAGGGCCACACTTTTCAAATTAGATTTTTATTGTATTTTGATGGTACTAATAGAAAAACATAAATAATCTAAAATACCAGTGCAGAGTGCCAGACACTTTGCATAGTTATTTCTGAAATAGGCCCATTGGCAGGGACCCTTTGTAGGCTCAGGTACTACTTATTACGGCTTCCCCTGTTAGGATCTGTCACATTCTTTCCAGCCATTGCACACGTATATAAATGTATTCTGCATACACTTTCATTCACATGACAGCTCAGCAGCCTGCCAGTGTTTGAAATTATTTAGACTTTATTTGTAAGGAAAGTTAAGAGTGTGAAATTTCAAGGCTAGGCCTTTTCTGTGTTTAGTGTTGCAGAAGAAGGAACATGAGCAGTGAACAAATGCTTAAGTAGAGAAGTCAACTAATAAAACAGGTTGTCCAGAGAAGCTGTGGATCCTCCATACGTGGATGTGATCAAGGCCAGGTTGGATGGAGCTCTGAGCACCTGGTCTAGTGGGAAGTGTCCATGTCTCCATGGCAACGGGAGTGGGAACCAGATGGCCTTTAAGGTCCATTTCAACCCTAGCCATTCTGTGATTCCATGATAAAAAACACACACTGATTTCTCAGTTCCTAAGGAGGTTTTGCTGGCTTTTTCTGTTTCCATCTGCAGGGAAGATGTTGTCCCTTCACAGTGATGCCAGTTTGGCTCAAGAGTTTTTAGCAGTGTGAGCTGGGGTGGATTCTGCCATTCCTGGTGGTGAGGCCTGCAGGACACCAGTGCCACTGCTGCTGTTCAACCTAAGCCAAACTGGTTTTAGTCCGAAGTCACTGTATTACTCATGACGAAAGTTTGTAGAAATGTGGTTTTGCAGCTAAAATTAGTTTGTAATCAATTTTATGCAGCATTAATCACCCATGTTAATAAGCCCCTCCAGTCATGTTTAAATCAAGCTGTAAGACCTGAACCAGCACAGCAAAAGGTTCCATAAAATCAGTCTGAGTTATCCCCCCATAGTGACTAATTATGTTAATTAATTCAAAGCCTGATTAAACAAAATTATGCTGAAACAGAATCATCTCCATGAGTCTTCAGAAATGCTTCTTTTATAAACAAGGAATGAATAATTTACTGATGTGGAAATTTGGGGTTTGTACATGTGTTTTGTTTTGGTTTTTAATTTAATCTAAAATGTGCCTATTTCATTTCTGATTTCATAACAAAACACTGTGGCCTGAGGCCTTGCATGTCATGTGTTGTGGTAATGGCTGGTTTATCACTGAAAGAGCATTTGGCTGTGCCAGCCTTTCCTCACAGGAGTGACTGAGCAGAAATTTCTAAAAACAGGGAGCACCAGAGATGACTCTAAGCAAAACCCTCAAGCCTGGAATTCCCCACTATTTCGGAAAGATTGACGAAGGCATCTTGGCCATTGAGGCTTGGTCATCCAAGCTAAAAATAAACACTCTCATCTACCAGGAATCTACCGAGCCATTTTTAACTCTCTCCAGTGAAAATTAAGGAACTTGGTGTTTGGATGTTGCCAAGGAGCCTCTGTGATGCTCTCACAGCCCAGGCTGGTGCAGCTTACTGAGGCACCACTGGCATCGCTGCTGCTGTAGTGTGATTCGCCACTCCGTGATCCAGCCCCTGGGGGACCAACACTCTGTTAATTGCTGTAATCAATTGTTATTACAAAATAAAATTGTCTTCCGGGCAGGCTATGTGCCCCTCCTTGCCACATCCCAGGAACCTGTGTCAGTCCCCAGGCCTGTCAGCCCCAGCAATGCTGCCAGCAGCGCTGGGCTCCAGCTCCCCACAGCCCTGCTCTGCCTGGCCACAGGTCCTGGAAGGTGCCCTATGCCCGTGGCCGGGGCTGCCCCGGTGTGTCTGGCTGGCCTGCTCCTGTCCATGCCCTGTCTGCCAGGCTCTCTCCAACTGGACATCCGTGGGGAGCTCCTCTGGCTTCACAGCATCCTCAGAGCCCTAAGAGGAAAACGCCCCTCATTTGAGCATCGCCTTGTTGCACAGGTGTGCCATTAGCAGCCTTATTTCACTGATTGAGGAGGTTTCATTCCCTTCAACAAGGAGGGCAAGTTTGTTCTAGCCATGAGTAATTGGGCATTAGCAGGAGGTGTGATCAAAAACGACAGACTGACATCTTGAGCTAGAATTAACTATTTTGGAAAGTCAAGGTTCCGCTGAGAAAAATGAAAGTACTGAGGAGAAAAATACTGAGCTGCAGTGTAAAATTATTCAACCTCAAATGATTAAAAAACAATAAGCAATATTTTAATACCAGAAATAATTGAATATTAGTAGTCAGTCTGACCATGATTTATACCTTCTGAGCAGAACATTATTATTTTGAGTCATGATTCCCTGTGTCTGACATTTTAAACCCCAGAAGATGCTAAAAGATGTTAAATGCTGGATCAGAGGTGGGGTGAAAGCCATATGTAGAAGTATTCTCTTCTCTCTGATGTATAACAAGTGGAAAAACAAGGAGAGAGACTTCAAGAAATAGTAACTGAGAGGCATGAAATGCAGGAAATTACTTAGGGTAGTGAAAGATATCAGGAAAGAAAAGATCATTAAAACCGAAACAGTTTGCTCCTAGGGAAAGAAGAGAGCCTCTGGTGAAGAGATATGTGATTAGGTGGTAGAAGGAAATCATCAGTGGTGGGAAAAGATGGATGCGCTGGATAAGTATTTCTGTTTTGTAGTTGCAAACAAATAATTTATATCCTTGTTTTAAATGAGAAAATATTTTCCATTAGTAAGCAGAGCGACTGTTGAAAAACTTTTAAGAGAGAAAAAATTTTATATCCATACCTTCAGGGAAGTTACAGGCCAGGACTGTAAAGGACCTGGCTGCAGGGGTCACAGGCCCACTGGTACCAACGCTGAGCAATTTCCAGTATCTAGAAGTCCTCTGCAAAACAGAGCAAAGGCTACTTTTATGCCAGTAGCCCCAAAAAGAGGAGTGGATGAATTGTGCTTTTCAGTGCTGCTCAGCCTGACATTTGGCTGCAGTGAAGGAATGGAATGTGATATGTGATCCAGGTGATAAGAACAGAGAAAGTGGGGGAGTATAATTCATACCTCTTAGCATATGGGAAACCCAAACAGTGTATACTTTTAGTGTCCATGTTTTAAAATTAATGTTTTAAAAATTAGAGTGTGGAGAAAGCAGCTAGAAAATGTTTCACAGGCTGGAGGAAATGCCTTGCAGGAAGCGACTCAGATGTTAACTTGTCAGAAAAGAGACGGAATAGTGCCTAAATTAAAATTTGTATGTAAATTTACAGGGCTAAAATGGCAGACCCTACAGGCTTACTTATCCTGGCAATGCAAGACAAAATGGGAAAAAATGGCTGGGAATCAAAGCCAGAGCAATGCACCTGACAGAAGGCTCACATTTTTAAGAGAGAGAATGACTGATGAATGTGATGGATTCTCCATGTTTTGATGGCCCCAGATCAAGGCTGAACTGTCTTTTAAATACACAAGCTCTTGGGTTCAGTGCAGGGAAAAGTGGTTAAAATTAAATGACCTGTGATATATACGCACGGTGCCAGACCAAACGGTCTGTCTGATAGTGCCTTCTGGCCTTAATTTATAGGCCATGCAAACCTGAAAGATAAATCTGGTCCTGTATAGGTTTTATAGATAAATACCTTAATATTTTTCTTCTCTATTTCCTGTGAAAATGAAGGCAGCAGGCGTGTGCAGTGTTCCCAGCTGGCTGGGTGACCCACTGGAGGCAGGGAGGTGTGTGCCGAGGCACCTCGCTCAGCGCGACCCATCACGAGCTGCCCGTGTGCAGGGGGGTCGAGCTCCTGCAGGCACAGGAGGCCTGACTCCGCACGTAAGCTGCCCTAAGATGTCTCCAGGGAGTAATTCACGGACAAAATACTGAATCCACCCCATAATCCCTGTGTGTCTCCTGGGAAGGAAGGGCAGCTAGGGACAAGTTTCAGTTTGATTAAGCTGTCATAGCAGACCCTTTTGTCCCCAAGTAACTTCTTATTCATTGCAGCCTCTTGTCTGGATAAGAAATGTTTTAAAGACCCCCTAAAAGTTGCACTGCAGCATAAGAATTTGCCCAAATATCAAGCCCAAAACATCTCAAACATCTTGGTTCCTGTGGATATTCATCAGACATTTCTTTTGACAGTAGAAAAAGGGGAAGTAGAAGGAACGATGACTCCCATGCATGCATCCAGTACCAGGGAGAGGGAGAGCAGACGATGGTGCAGGACAGTGCAGACCCAGTGAGCCACATTCTGACTCAGTAATTTCGTGGTCTGGAAGGGAGCTGCAGAAGGCACAGTATGTCAGTGCAGCCCCCTGGATATCACAGTCATTCAGGTGTACAGGTAGGGTAATGCTCAGTGTCCTGTTGTTACAACAGATAGTGTGTTGTCAAGGTTTGTCTGCTCCCACTTAAGAGTCTAAAAAGAAATGCTTTACAGCTTTTTGCAGAGACATTCTGCGCTGTCAAAAAAGAAGTTTCAGTGCAAACTTGCATGTTGTCAGTTGCACAGCTCTGTGAAATACTTTGCATGGTAAAAAGTGCCTGAGAGGGAAGATTATGTGCTATGAATATGTGAGCAGAAGTGACTTATCCCTTCAGTCAACAGTTGGTAGAAGAGATTAACTGCAAAAAGGTTTGATGTATGTGAGGCAAAGTGCTCCATCCTTTGCAGTTTGCTGTTGCTACTGCAGTTAAAGTACCACAATTTTTTCCATTATAATCCTATGCGCTGTTTTTTGCTCACGTGAGACATTCTCTTCAGCCTGAAGTCTTTGCCTTTTTGAATCTCTTTAGTGTCAATTTACAAATCACAATCAGAGGTTCTTTTGGGTACAGTGTTACAAATATTGTTTATTATGATTCTACTGTGCTAGATACTGTGCAATAACAGATTGAACTACTAGGAATATTCTTATAGAATTCTAGGAATATTCACTTTCTCAGTCATATTCCAGCTACAATGCTAGAGGCAAGATGCAGATTCTATGGAGAGAAATAACGTTCTCATAGTCTATTTTTCTTATTCTTTCCCCAGCTCTACTCTGTTTTGCACTTCTTGCAGCCATTTACAACTGAGTGAAGAGAAAGCGAAGTAAGTGTAAAATGCCACCCACTTTGCATGGGTGGAAATTACTGCATTTAATGGGGAGGGCAGTGAAGGAATCAGGCTACAGGGAGAGAGGTATCATCCGCATATAGCTAACCTAAAGACCTTCACACTGAGACGTGTAGATGTGAAAGTACTAGCAAAGATTTCTGGAGAAACAGTTGTTGACACAGCAGGACTCAATCTGTGCTCACGCAAGTATGACCTGTCCCATTTCACCTCTGTGGTGCTAATTTTTTACTGGTTTAATGAATTCTCAGCCTGCAATGGACAACTATGATTTTATTATAATTTAACAATGATTTTTTTTCCCCCAGCAGTTTAGATTCTGAACATGAAAATTATGTTTGAGATACACTTTCAAGTTCTGCGCCCTGGAAAGTTCCTCAGCCTTGATCCAAAGATGCAAGTTGACCAGCTCACTTGCTGCTAACATAATCAGTGACTCTTGTTCTTAAGCACAAATTCTTCTTTTACTTCACATCGTGGTCTTTGCAGTTTTCCAGGTTCCAGCAATCAGACTTTTTTAGGCTTTTGCTGGCTTCACATAAGAATTATCCTCACTTCAGTCTGAGGTGTTTTTGTAGCCTAAACCTACTGTAATTCAGTAATAAATCATGCCTGTGGAGCAAGAAAGGATGTGTCTATCACACTAATATTGTATTCTTCTGTCAGTCGTATGCCAAGTTAATGTTCCTTTCACATGTTGTTTAGATATGGCTATTTTTTTACAACATCCCGCTATTAATGCTAGAGGGAAGAATAAGACGGTGCACCCATTTTATAACTTGTTTAATTCCTCATTGAAGAACTTGACATAATTGGGAATGACTGCAGGTCTGTTGTTATAATTAGAATTTGTTCTCTAGCCCTAGGCTTTTCCCCTTTAGGGGGGTTGATTGGAGTCCTGGGAGGCCTCACTTCTCAGCATGCTATTTCCTGAAGCCTCTTTCATCCCTGCTGCTAAGTGTACACTGAGTGACTCGGAGGGTAAAGCATGAAGCTTTGCAGGGTCTGCAGAAGCAGAGCAAGTAAGTGATTTGTGCCGAGACAGAGATAGACCAAACCAAGCTTTCTATAGGCAGTAGAGCTGCCAGGATTTTCTGCCACAAAGTGGCATATCATCTTCTGATGTACATTGTGGCAAACCTCTGGTCAGGGGCTACTGAGCAAATACGATAGGAACAAGAGAGGGAGGCGAGGAAAACAGAAAATACTACAAGGACGACACAACTTTCAGATGTCTGTAGGGAGAGTTTTCTGTGTATGTAGAGAGTTTCTCAGTCTTATTTTTCTTGGCTTGGCCAGAACAAATCCATTGGGTCAAAACGCTGCCAAAATTACGATCAGCATGTCGTGGTCAGCTGTACCTGGACTGCAGGAGAGGAAAGGGGGGAGAAGGCTGGAGTGTAGGCCTGATACCGTCTCTTGGGCACATTAGCAGGAGTGTTGCTGTTGCAAGTCACCCAGTTAGTCACCTCTTATAGGAACAGGGCGTTTTGCACTACAGTTGAACTTGAGAAACCATCTTTTTATAGAGTTTTGTTTTGGGCTGGGAGACACTGAGGCAAATTCTCAGCTGCTGCAAATTAGCACCGCTGCATGGTCTTCTGTTACACCAGCTGTGGGCTAGTCCCTTATCAGAGTTTATTTACAGAAATGGGCATGATCTTTCGGTGGGATAGGCAGCAGAGTGACAAAAGATGTGCCTGTTAGTGTGTTATGGTCTCTCTTCTCTGCTGAAGCACACACGGGTGGTGCAGGTATTCATCAGTCACCTCTGAATTGTCAGGTACCTCTGCATGCTGTGGTCAGAATCACACAGCTGCAAACCTCCTTTGTCCCAGGGGCATCAGTGAGTCCAATTGTTATTACATGTGCATGCAGCAAGCCCCACACAGTGTGGCACGCATGCCTGAGTGCTTGCAACACAGGCTTATGCACACATACATCCAGATCCTATACCCACTCAACCTGGATCTAGAAAGACTTTCAGCTTCACAGAAGTATAGTTCCTCTGAAATCTGAGAGAAAAAGCAATTACAGTGAGCCCTCTTGGATGGATCCAACCCAAAACATCTTCAGACTCTTCAAAATATTTTGTGGCTGAATACACCACCCTTTCTCTGCTTCTCTCCTTTCCCTCTTGCACAAACACAGACATAACTTTTTCGCGACTATAAAAATCCCTCCACCCAGCCCCAGGAAGTCTAGACTCTGTGGAGTTGGAAGGTGCCTTATTGATCTGTCAAGGCATTATATCTAGCCTTTAGATTCACATGTACACTTTTGAGATTACCTAAATCACTCTACAAGCTACTAATAAGCAATTTCACAGACCCAGGTGTCCAAAGATAGCAGGAAAAGTTCAGAAAACAGAATTTAGCTAACTGATCTGTGACTGCTGAGAGCTTGTAAAGCTTTTAAAATGGGCTGTGAGTGAAAGCAATTGGTGAGAAGCTGAGGCAGCCCAGGTCTCTCAGAATATGATCCTTACACCTCTTTAGAGTTGATTATGTGTCACTCACTGCAATAACCTGGTATTACTTGCTTGGCCTTTGTTCTTTGACCAAAGGCAGGGGGTAAGTCCATCACAAACTGTCCCATACTTCCATGTGAAATTGCTGGATAAAGATGCATGAGGAGCTGCATGGCTGAGCAAAATAACTTCACTTCCTGTGGTGAAGCCTGCAGGCTGAATTTCAGGTAATGACTGACATTTCCAGCAGCTCCCTGAGATCTCTGGGGATCCCTGGAAGCAAAAGCGTGCTGAGCCATATGCTTCTCCAGGAAGCGGCCCAGGTCATGGTCTGTTAAAGAGAGAACCATTGTCCATTGTGATTACCTACACTCTCAGCTGCACTTTGAAAACTGGCAGGAGTGAAAATGTCGAGCGTGAGTGCTGATGGGGAAACAGATGCCTCTCGTCATGTAAATATAATTTCATGGTCCCTATGGGACAGCAATATATGAATCTCCCGGCAACATTTGCATCCAGAGATGGACCCTGAACTAGAATCTGAGCAGGACCTCCTGAGGATGGCAAGGAGCAGCGGAAAGCCCAGCCAATCTCAGGGTTAGGCACCCTGTGAACTCCCCCAGGCCAGGGTGACTGCAGGGCTGTGGATGGTGTTGGCAAGCTGTGCCTGTGCTACAGAGCAAAGGCGTGCCCACAGCTCACTGCAGACACATGGAGGCTGCGTATGAACTACCTGGGGACCACGGCAAGGCAGAATTCAGTGATAGCTGAGCACCAAAGAGCTTCTGCATGGGTTTTGCAGCTGGCTTGGAGCCATTTTGCCAGGTATGGGAGTGCCTGAACTACCTGATTTCACTCCAGCTGAGGATGTGTGTACAAAATACAGTGAAGTCTTTCAGACATGGTCCACTGCATGGCTGGGTGCTGTGGTGCCCGTGATGCTAATTTCTCCTCTGGGGTCAAATAGGAAGCACACGCCCTTGATTATGACACAGATTCATAGATCCAAAGAATTTGTCAAGCCTAAACTGAAGTCCAGGGTCATATAGCTCCATCTGCCCTTTTATTCTCCAGGGAATCTGTTTGCCTCTCTCATTCACTCTGAAAAGCTTCCAAAACATATTTCTTGGCAGTGCTTGGATCTTCCCACCAGAAGGTCATTATCTTTTCATAAGAATAAAGGGAGGCACAAAACTCCCTAATTCCTTGGCAAATAAGCGGGCCTCCATCAGACATGTACTCTTTCTAAGGCCAGGGAGAAGGGCAAAGAAAAAGCTGTCAAAGATTTTTTTCCCTAACTTACAGGACAATTTGTTCCTCAGGTCTCCTTTCCTCATCAGATGTTTTTCTTTTCTAGAGTAGAAGCTCAGAATAGTGGCTAAAGCAAATGAGAGGGTTGTCTTGGTGGCAGGATGGTCTTTACATTGTCCTATCTTGTGCATCTTGTTCATGCTCCTGGGGTCAAGACAACCTCTGCAATTGCCCCTTTAGGTCAAATGGGGATGTACCGCTGAACACTGGATTTTTCCCTTTACCCTTTGTAATGTGAGGCCTGGCCAATATCCAAAGCTCATCTGGGAGTTTTACAGCAGGCACTGAGGACACTGGGGCTGTCTGTGATTGCTACTGCTCTCTTCCTGTGGCACACAAAAGCTGTGGCTTTTGTTCTCTGCCCTTGGTCTCAAGCTTGTTACAGAGCATTGGGGAGCATTTTGTGGCCACAGGCCGTGGGGTGGATGCTCTGGAGACCAGTCAGAACTAGTCGTCTTCCTGTGGTTGTGGCAGACTGAGCTTGTCCTGGGACCTTTCTAATTCCACCACTGCTGTCTGGCATGGCTCCTGGTGTGGGAAATACAAAAGGTGAGAAGGCTCTCAGGTGGAGTGAGAAAAACAGGTTTCAGAAATAAAGCAAAGAATTTAGGTTCGGCTGTGACTACAAAAGCCTGAAGATAGAAGAAGATACAAATATATGGTAAGCAAGGACATCAAACAATGGTTGGAGTTTCTAGGCTTGGCTCAGACAGATCTTGAGGCTGCAGAAAATATTCTTAGCAAGATAGCTTAGTTTTAAGCTTAATAATGGAATATTGTGCATTGTTATTACAAGGCATACAAGCGAGCATTGTTTGTAGCCGATGTATGTGTACTTCTAATGATTGGTTAGAACAGTTGTCTATAAACTTTAGAAACATCCTGTTGGCTAAAAAACTTTTTAAAAGAGTGCTCTGTAACAAAGAGGTCCTTGGTTGCCTGCGGCAGGCGTGAGCCATGCACCATCTCTTGCATCTCATCTCTAAATGGGACTGGTGCCCGAATAAAATAATAAAAAGGCTCCTGGAACGTCTACCTGGGCGCCCTGTCCGGTTTGGTTTATATGCCAACATCCTGGTATAATGCCAACCACAACATTTCAGCCAGTAATTCCCACCAGAAGGAATAACTCTTTGGTCTAGCAACAATCCTAGGGAGCCCTGGCGTAAGGACTTCAAGTGAGTGCTCTCTTGCACCATGGATTTTTTCTTCTTCCTTTATTCAATAAGAAGACGAGAAGTGCAGGAGGATGGAGATCAGCCTTTCTCCCACTGCCTAGGGGAAAGCAAGGTAGAAGCAAAGCCCTGTTGGGCAAGGGGAGAGGGCTGCCCTGTGCCAAGGATTGAGAGGGATTGGTGGGTCTGTTCAGTACAGCTAACCCCAAATATTGTATGTGAGATCCTGGACAGGATATTGAAGCCATCATTGCACGCATGTCTTCTAGGAACTCGGTGGCCCAGGTGCTGAGGCCCAGTTTTCCTTCCTGCTGGGAGCTCTGTAGAGTCCCTCACTTCTGCATGGGGCACAGGAGCCTGTGGTAGGTATATTTTGCACCCACCACTTCATCTGTACTCCAGCCTCCTCATATCTAGCCTTCCCCAGGAACAGAAGACTTAGAAACAGGGACATGTGAATCCCCACCAAGCAGAGATCCAGCAAGTGCTATTTAATGCTTCACTTTACCCGCCCTAGCCTTCCTTCCTCCTCTGCTCTTCAGTTCCTGCTCACTGTGAAGATGTGGAGGTTATGCAGGCTGCCATCCCACACAGTTCACATCCCTCTCTCATGTATTGACAGGATCTGACATTCACCCACTGAGGGCTTTCCTCTGTGGGCAGCAGAAGTGTAGAGGAGCAGCACATTGTGGTGTTCAGACAGGAACTGGCAATAACAAAATGCAGGGGAATTCAGAATTAGACGTCTGCAGCTCTGATTTTAGCTCTCCCTAAAAGGGGTTGCTACATTACCTGGAACCTGCTATTTTTAGACATGTTTTTTCATTTCATATGTTTGAATATCAGCTGAGTACGGCCACTGAGAGGTAAAACTACAGACTGGGGCTGCTGTTGAAAATCAGGAGTTGTCCTCAGACCAGCCTTAAACCATACTTTCAGCTGCCATCCAGCACAGTTACACCAGCTGACAGTCTTGCCCAGAAGCCCGGCTCCAAACCCATTATATGGACTGAGAGCTAAGGGCTGCCCATTTTGCTGGAGAGATAGCTACTACTGCAGCCAGGGTGGGCTCCTACATGCCCGGGCACCTGATATAAGTTGAAGGCAAAACCCCTTGTCCTCAGCCTGCTGTTGGATGAGGCTTCACTGAACCCAAGGATCAAAACCAGCTGAGTAACATTAGTATAAAAAAGTAGACTGAAGGAGAGGATAGGAAGATTTGCCCATTGTTGTGTGAACAGAGAATAGGTAAGAATTGAGAGAAAGAATAGATGAGGAAGAGAAAAGCTGAATACTTCTTTTTTTTTTTTTTTTTTTTTACACATTTGACCCTTCAAACGTCTTTGTGTGACTCCAGTTGTCTTGTGTGATAGTTAGGTGTGTTTTTATGAGAAAAACTTGCACCATTAAACATTGTCTGAAATAGCCTAAATAAAGCCTGGTAAAAGCTTGCTATTGTCCAGTTAAACAATAAAAAGCCCAGATGGTGGAAAAGAGATCTGTATTTACATAGACTTAAAGATGAGGCCTTATTCTGCAGAATCAAGTTCGGTTGCCAATAAACCCCAGAGTTTTTGGGAGTCAGTGTGTTACTCCAGATATCTGCTTTTTTGAGAACAGATAATTTCGCTACTGGTCCTTTCAGGAAAGGTGCTGGAGGCATGGTGATCTGATCTCCTCTTTCTCATAGTGGTTTCTGTCATCTCCATCAGAGCTAGAGTTATCAGTGCTACTGACACAGGCTGAGAACCAAGGGCACTCTGGTTTATCTACACAGCTTTGGTCAGGCAAGATTTGCGGAGAGCAATGGCTCTTGGAACTTGCTAGACCAGATACTGAAAAAGTGTTAGAGAAGGCACTTTGGAGATGGCTCCCTGCCAGCACTGCATTGCTCTTATAATGTGGGTGCTCTGTGGACCTTACACCCTCACACCTGTGTCAGCAGAAAGGACAGCTGGCCACGTGGCCAATGTACCTGCTGCCTCTGGTTCCACCTGGCCTCTGTCTGCATGCGTCTGGACTCTGGTAACCAGGAAACCACGTTCCTCCTTCCTTTTGTAGGCATGTGCATTGCCTCTCGTAGGACATAGCCTGGCAAAAGCCCTCCAGAAAATGGACATGCATGGAAGCATGTACCTCTTGCATTGCCAAACTGAAAATGGCATCCTAGTGCCACACCATACTTTTACTGATTTTCTTTCTGGGGTGGTTGCAGAAAAACAGAGAGATGCTCTCTTTGGGGAGCTGCCTACAGGATTCCCACAAAGCAACCACTGGGAAGCAGTGTGGGAGGCAGAATGGCAGGCAATAAACCCTTGATACCAGCCCACAGTGCACCTAGACATAAACACTGGATGTGTTAACTCTGGTTATTTCAACAAAAACACTCCTGTATGTGCTCACATGTGATCCACACCAAATCCAGGAGAGCTGGGAAGGCACAGGTCTGGAATTAGTACTTGTGGATCCCCCACTTTGAGAGACTGCATAACAGCCGCAGCTTAGGGACCCTGACAGCTCTGAGGAATTGCTGTCTGCTGGCTGTGCTCCCAGTAAGAGGATTAGCTACAACAAAATGACACTAGAATTATTAATTAAATTAAGATCCTTTCATTGTTTTGGGGCAGGATTTTCAAAAGTGCTCAGCCTTGCCCTAACTGTGCTCTCACCATGGGTAGTCAGGTGTTGTACTGGCACTTTCAAGCAAAGCAAAAGCCTTTGGAGAACTCACCTTCATTCTGAAACCCTTTAGCAGATACGATGGGAAAATGCAGTGGATCTTGGATTCCAATGCAACTCATGGGATATCTGCAACTGCATGGGTCCTATCTGCTCTCCTTATGTGAAGCAAAGTCAGATTTGGGGCACTTCTAGACAGGAGAACCCTAGGAAACAGCAGAGGACTTGGGGTGCTTCCCAGATAGCTGATGCTCCAGGAAGGGGACATAGAAGACATGCTCCAGTTTTAAGATGTGCTGCATACAAAATGTTCTAGGGTATGACATTAAAGATCTCTTCATGCCTGCATCCTGTTCCTCTTCCAGTTTGCTTAATCCTGTCCTGCCTTTTTGAAATGTCACCTGCCATCTCAGTCAATGCACAGGCCCTTCTCACTTCCTATCCCAAATTGTTCCAGAGCCTTGCTGTCCCCTGGTAAAGTGACACTGCAGTTTGTACTAAAGATGTGGAGTACCTTCCTTCCCTGTCATTTCTTCCATGAGCAAAAGGTCAAAGCTATCACTTCTGTGACTGGGTAGGAGGGATAGTTGTGAGTTGAGTCATCCCACAGGCGCAGGGTGTCCTATAGATCCCCCATTGTCTCGGGAGGGCAGTGAAATCCAGGCCAGCAACCTCGGGCCTGATGCGGATTTTCCAGTGCTGTTGACATTTAAGACAAATGATTATTATTTCAGCAAAGAGGAGATGATACCTACCCCTTCCGTTTATCAGGAAGGCTGAGATTAAAAAGCCAGAGGCAACTGGGAATTTTTCCTGAACTGGGAGCAATTTTTTTTGAAATTACAGCTGAATTCTTCTCTGCCCTGCCTGTCATGTCATGGCACCCCACTGAATTCATTGGTTTTCAGGATCGAATCTGGGCTGGCAGCCTTCACACAAAGGCTATGGAGAAAACAGAGCTGCCCCCTTTTTTAAGACTCGCACAATACAGGACCTTGATGAAGTTAACAGCTGGCAAATGCAGAACGTGGAAATGGAAATACTGCTTCAGGCAGCACTGTCATTGTAACCCTTGGAATTCAGGGCTGCGGGAGGCTCTTGCAGATAGATGTTTTTTCAAGGACAGCAGCGCAACAAATGCGACAGTCAGTAACAAAAGCTCAGAGAGGAAAGCAAGACTCAGCAGGGGACAGGGGGGAATTGCCTTTCAAGCATAGTACTGAGTGACCAGATGGGTAATTTGGGAGGTTGTCTTTCCCTAAGTATTCAGGAAATCTCTGGGAATGGGAGGTACTGCAAAATTGTCATTTTACAGTTTTGTACAATGCATCTGGTCAAAACCGGGAGAGTTTTAGTTTCCAGAGCCAAAAAGAGAACCTGGGCCAATTTCTGATCCTTTTTATGTTCTGATAGAGATTTCCACCACACATGCAACTAAACCTACGGAGTCAAACCCTCTGACAATGAATGTCCTCATATTTTAGGTTGTATCAGCTAAATGTGCAACTAAATACCTAAATAGCAAAGCAAGGCTTATGTGATTACATTTCTTTCCATGCATTTGTCTCTCAAACTTGTACCCTTCCCAAAAGAATCTTTGAGCCCACTGACTAATGTACCCAAAGTTTACATAGGGTAGAGATCAATTCCATTCCCATCATTTTCATGGAAAGTGATGTTTATTCAGAAGGCAGTGAGTGTCCTATGGCATACTTACAATCAGTGCTTTTGGTGAAGACAGAACTGCAGTGTGATTTTAGTGCTCTCTGTGCAGTTCTGCCTGCTGACTGGATGTGGTCAGGGTCCATCTGGCCCATGCTCAGTATGGGATCCAGCGGGGCTTCGTTACCCCAGGGCCTCTCAGTGGTGAGTGTACATGCAAGATGCTGCACAGGGGCTTGAGCTCAGGTGTGTGAGTGTGGAGGGGGAATTGAAGCATTTTGGTGGTGGGAGAGATCAAAGGGATCTTGATGGAGGAGTTACTGCAGTGAAAAAATGTGGCCACAAGGCATTAACGTGTAGGAAACTGGATTATGTCACTGCTCAGAGTGACTTGCTCACTTTTCTGGATAGCACAACTCTCAAAAATGTTTCCTCTGCAGGGTGGTTTGTTTCCTAATGTACATAGCTCTTGATACCCAAGGGGAATTTGTGTGAGTGCCATAATCTTTCTCCTTTGCAGCGTTGTATTTAATCACAAAGACCTGATATGGATGGCAAATGTGTGGAGTGAATGGGACACCATTTCAGCTCACCGGTAATCTGAATTGCTGTTACTTCACCTATTCGAGTGTCATTTTGTTGTACAGTTTAATTTTGATTTTAAAGTTGCTTCCCATCTATGTAATGCATTGATTTCTGAAAAATTATCCCTGTGTTACACCAGGGACTCAGGCTCAGCATTTAGACCTTTCACTTTAAACTCATCTCAGTAGAAACCATGTATAAATTCCACTGAGTCTGTGGACTCCCGCCTTAAGTCAGTGGTTGTTTGCTACACAAAAAGTAGGCAGGAGGCATTAACTTTCTGAGTAGGGAGTAGGAGTATTGTGTTCACCATAGATAGATGCAAATAACAGGTCGTGGCAGGCAGAAGTCGGAATCAGTCGTGTAATAAATACATGATTGCTATTTTACTGGAGGCATCATGCAGCACCATACCAAGAACAAGAAACATGCACTGAGTGTCCAAAACCTTAGATCAGCTATCTGTTGGAGCTCAGTCACCAAATTATATGCTGCTGTCTTGGATAAGGGCACAGTGGGTATTTCCAGAAGTGCTTCAGGATCATTAGTCTCACTGGGATATGTGCATAACAGAGTGAAGCACACAACCAGCTTGGAGGTTTTGGTAGGCAGGTGCTTGAGAAGTCACAGCTCACTAGGACTCTGCTGTTTCTTGGAAATTGCAAAGACGTTGAACTTGCAAACTCAAAGAAAGGATGCTTCAGTTGTTGCTCTCGCTGAAAATCTACATTTGTATTTCTTTTAGGAAGTTATTTCTTGCCTGAAAAGGGAGAACTGAGCTGGATTTCGGATGTGCCACTCTCGTGTAACACAGCAGGGTTTAGAGAAGAGCTAGTTAGTCCGTGTGCATGTACACAGTCAGGGTCCTGTGACCAGCGCGCCCCAGGAGTCTCTCAGTTTGTTATACCTTGCTTTGCAACAGGAGTGTTTCGGTCCAGGCGCAGGTCTGCGCTGGCATAGCCACACCATCTGCTGAGGGACGTGGTGTCACCTTCCTGAGAGTGTGTGAGGGAGGGAGGGCAGGACGAAGGCAGCCCTTCGAGCCTGTAAGCTATTGCTGTACGCTGTGGATCACGCCACTGGTCTGAGAGACACCAAAAGTAATACACTCAACACTTAACTGCCTTAAACATGGCTCGTGTTGAGTGCTCTGCTGTGCATCCCAGCAGCATGAGATTTGCCAGGTAGCCTGTAACTGTATAAAATTTAGTTTTTTGTAGAAACTGGATAGAAATGGGTAATTACTCACAGAAGGTGGTCATAATTGCCTTCACTAACAAGTAAGGGCAGAAACTGTTGCCGTTAGCTCCACTTTAAAAGGACAAAGCAAAGAGCACTTTGCAGGAGGAATTTCCCATAAAGAAGAGGTGTTTTGTATTTGACAGGATAATTGAATGTTTAGAGGAACAGGCTGACATGAAAATACACTTTCTTTTGTGTGGCTCAGGAAGACCAATATTTGTCAACAGCCAAAGACACAGGATGGAGGACTGTCAGGAGCCAGACAAAGAATGCAGTGTATACAAAGTTCTCATTCGTATTTTGGGTGCCACAACTTCCCAAGAAGCTGCGATGTCCACCTAGAGTTGCCTGGCAAAGATGTCCAGGGCTCAGAACACATGGCTGTGGACTCAGAAGTGCTTCTTGCAAGAACTTTTCTTGCTTCTCTCTGGTCCCGTGGGAGAGAAAAGCCTCTCATGAGGGCTATCAGTAGAGTTTACAAACCAGGGACACCTGCAGACCTTACTAACCTTTGTTTATGGTACGATAGGGAAATATTTTGACAATAGGAAATTAGCCAATCACCCTTAAGAAGGTGGCTGATCTTTTAACCAATTAGACTATGGAGAAACAAAATACAAAAGAGCTGTAAAATAATTAAATAAATCACTATTGCTGCACGTTTCCTGGCTCTTGGATCTCTTCTCTCTCCTACTATTGTGGGATATGGCAACACATGGCTTTTAAAATCTTTTTAAGTGCTGATGTCCCTTGGCATAACGTTCCCTCCCAGCCCGCCTCCATTATGTCCCATCCAACAATCTTCGTTTTGAGCGGTTCAGTGCTGCTGAGCAATGAGATGTTCTGGGTTCTTTCCTTCATGTGATCTCCAAAGGGCCGTGCAATTCATTGTGCAGCCACCCTCACCGTTAGTAGAGCAGAGAGTGAAAGAAGCACGTGGGACGGGAGAAGGGGACTTTTGTTGGCAGGAAAGAGGTGGAGCTGGCAGAGGAGACCTCCCTCAGGACACCAAGGGAGTGTTGGAGCTGGCCTTTTAGGGACACTTCTGTTCCCTTCAGGCGAGAAAGAAAGTTTTGAAGTGGAGGGCTTTTAAATCATGGTCTTGCCCCACTCCCTGCTCCCCTCCTCTCTCACTACCCCCTCATCTAATATCCTGTGGATTAAGGATACAGCGTTTAGATAAAACGCCCCAAATTTGTCTCTCTGCAGCAGGTCTTTCAAATGTTCCATCTCCTCACAGCTCAGCCAGTTCAGGGTATTTACACAAAGGGTCCACTAGCCATGGAGAGAGGTTATTTCTTGCCATCCTGCTTTTGTTTTGAATTTTGCATGGATGGGGACTGTGTTGTCAACCCATTAATTGTCACAGAGTTAATGGCTTGGATCTAGAGGCCACAGGCTTAAATTTCTGGGAATGAGATTTACAGCAGACTATCACATGAGGATACTGTGACAATCTAGCTGAGGTTTAAGAAGAGCAATCCTATTAACTTGAATTGGCGATAGAGATCAAAGCTCTTTTTCCTCTTACACAAGTGCCTTGGAAGCAAACTGATCACTGTCCAGGTCTAGCAGACCATGAAAATAGATTAGCAAACTGGTGCCTCTGTGGCCAAATGACAGCAGCTGAGGTTGCTCTGCTGCACATAGAGGAAGAGAGAGAAGTGGGGAGATTATGCAAATATATGGCAAATAACTCACTTTATGGGATATAATTAAATAAAAGTGAAGGTAAAACAGCACTACCAGATGAATACAAACTCACTGTTGCAAAAGACACATCCAATGTCATGGCTGGGAGAACCACCTCAGGAATGAATAGCAACCAGAAATTTGTCTTTATAGCTACCAGCTTGTTTTAAGTGCTGGGACACATTTTTGTGATGCACAAGCAGAAGAATGTAGATCCTTTCCTGCCAGGTATGTGCCATACACACTGTGAAACAGCTGGCCTTTTATTAGAGTGTAGGAAATAAACTGAGCTGAAGAGAGGAGAAAGAATGGTGATTGATAGCTATGTGGTTGGTACTGGCCACATCACTAATATGCCTCTAGTGGACTGAATTATTGTTAGGGCTATGGGAACAGGGCTTTCTGGTGCTGTGCAAGCAAAACAAACCATGGGTTCTTCGCCAACAAATATTCTTGTTTAGTCCCACACACCTTGAGGGATGCTTCAGGCTGACAGCTGGATGTGGCTTATGTAGAAAAAATGATGACTTGCATCCCCTTGGAGTGGGACAAGTATCTGGCATTCAGCTCTCCTGCCCTTGACTTAAAACTGATTTACAAAAGATCCTAAGACCGAATTTAGTCCTATGGCAAATTAAATATATCATAAGGAGCCAAAGTCCTGTGTCTCCTCTCAGAGAAAAAGTCTGGGGCAAATTGTCCTGCTGTCCCCCTCCTCCTACTGGGATTGCAGTAGGTCATAGGTTTGGCAAAGACCTAACAGGCTTCAGTAGTCAGCTAGGAACACTTGGTCCCTCTGGGGATCAGACTAGGTCTGGAAGCAGGGATTAGTTAATGAAATAATGCCAATTTTTGGCTAACTGTCATGTTGACAGGTAGTGTTTGGGTATCTATGTATAATTAGCCAAGTGATATGCATTTCATTTGTTGGGTAGATTCTCTGAGGTTAAAATCAACCCTGATCAGGTTGTATTGAGAAGTAGGATAATCCTGAATACCAGCAGAGTATTCTCAAGATGTCTGTATTCCACTCTGCGAGGCAGAAGTTTGCCCTGTCCACCTTGTTATTCCTTCTTGCAAACTTACCCTGGGCTACTGATTTTGATAAAAGCTTTAGCTCTTCTTATTCTTTCAAATGCACTGTCTTTGCAGTGAAACATACAGAACGTGCTTTAAAATGGGTGAAAAGTCTTCAACAGTTTTAGTCCCTTGAATCAGCCAGGCAGTATGATTGACAGATCACAGGCCTTTCTCCTTGGCAGGACAGTCTGCTTACTTGATAATTCACCAGAGTCGGAATTTCCTTCCCTTACAGGTCTCACCCACAGCCCAACCTCGCAGCCACAGCATGTGCTTCTAGCAAAGGGAACTTTGCTCCTCATTTTGCTTTTGCCTTTTTGATGTTTCTTACTGTGAGCCAAGAATATGAACTCTTTGGTACACACAGAAATGGGGGAGGTACTCCAAGGAAACTATACATAAAAGTTGGCAGCCAAGACAACCATATGTAGAATTAATAGTCAATACCTTCTACACAACCAACACAGTATTTATTGATTGCATCTTATATGACAAGTCCCCAAGTGGCATTACTAAGATTTTCCAGTGCAGTAGTTGTTAGCCTGTTTTTCTTTCCCCTTTTTTTGTTTTGATTTGCTTCTGATCTAATCATGACTGGAAGTAAGCCTTATTCACAACTCTGGCAGCAATTCCTGCCCACAAGTCTTGGGAAGTTCACACTGTAATCTCAATACGGACTTGCTATTGATGGTCTTGCCTTGAAATGGATCTGAACTGGAACCCAAAATTTGAATGCCATATCACTCTGGTTAAATGCAGGTTTTAATTTTAATGCTAATCCAAGTCTGTATTTCAGGACATAACAAGAAAAAACACAGTAGCAGTAAACAGTATCTGAAAAAAGCAGGAACAATAACAACATCAATAAAAGCAATAAAACCGATCATATCCATGCATTAGAGCTCCTATGCTCATAAAGAATGCATTTATGAGTGCTTTTAAAACTTTACTCAGAGACATCTTCCATCAAAAATTGTTGCACGTGCACTTTTGGTGTGCAACATAGCAACAGCAGGATTCCAGTGGAATCTATAGGGGAAAAGCAAAAAATAACATCAAATAGTTTCACAATTGAAACAGAGGGGAACATTCAAGCAACGTATAATTAACCCAGCTGGAATTTGGTCAGGATATCCAGGTTAACACCTCATCCAGTTAGTGGGCTGTGTAGTAAATTGTTGAATATTGTTGTTTGAAAGTCAAATAATTTACTGAGCTCTTTTCATGTGTGGAATATACAAGAAGGTCAACTGCCTTTTTAACATCTGGTAGCAGAACCCTGGTGATTTACCTGCAGTCTGGTGATTGTAGATAGCCAAGTGATGGATGACTTTGCTGGAAAGCTCACTCTGTTAACTCATACAAGCCCACAAGGAGTCTGATAACTCTGCTTTGTGGAAACATTAAAGGTTTTGTCCGCATCTTGTGTAGATTGACAAAGCACCATAGATGTCACTGGGACTCTGCTGATTTATATGTGCTTTGGACATATCTCTAAACCAGAAGGCCATTCATTGCTCCTTCTTGCTTGAGAAAAAAAAAATGGAAAATAAGAAAAATAGGAAGTACCCTCATTAACTACTTACTTATTAGAAAACATTTTACTCAGATTTTCAAATTAGGGTACAAATCAAATCTAGGATTTTGACATAGCCTGGATGAGGAGAAGACTGGATGAGATGATGCCACGCTTACCTTAATTGCTTTGCTGCCCGACATTGGTGCCTGTAGGAAAGCCAACAGGAAAATTACAGAAACAGCAAGCAGAGAAGTAGATGGTCTTAAGGAGGATCAGAAGACTGATTAGGGGCTACATCTCCCCTCAGTCTAATGAACCATGCACAGAGGAGAGACTGCCTGCATCTCCCTATCCCTTTCTGGCTTCCTACGTCTCATGTCAGTTTAAGCACAGCCTAACCACACCAGTTGTGCTGACCCTGTAGAGCTGACCCTCCTCTCTTATAGAGGTCTCTCTTTGATCAGCATATCTGTATTCTGAGAGACTCCGAGCACATTGCATTGATTGACAAAAACTAGTTTTTCAGTCTTGCTGGCAAGAGGAGGCTAATATGGTTAGGGAAAGGGAAGGTGAGTTCTCTCTGTTTTCTGCCTTATCAGCAAAACTGTCAGTCTGCAGTCACAGCATGGCTGCTGATGGAAACTGAAGACAGGAAGGGCAGAGCATTGCTTAATTTCTTCCCTACCCGTAGGCTGAAGCTGTAGGAATGGCAATTAGAAAATTCATCTTACGGCTTAAAATTTTTGCTCCAGTTTCCCGCCAGACTTCAGTGAGCACAGCACTCAACTGTAGTTCTCCACTGTGCCTGACTTGGAGGCAGCGTGGAGGGGATGAGTGTCCAACAGACCAAGGGCAATAGTTTTACTGCACGATCCCCTTCCAGATTGTTCTTGTTTTCCACATATCTCAGGATTACCAGAGGATGCTCAGCCTCCACTGATTTACTGTCTTGGCAAATATCAAGCGGAGCACAATCTATGCTGTATGTTGCAAAGAAGCTACCAGTGGATGAATGAGGGTAATGTTTGCAGTCAGGACTTTCCTTTACAAACACTGAATCATGCTGTTGTGAAACTGGACCAAGTGATGAATGACTCACTGTTGGCAGCATACACTGCCCTATCAGTAGGCTCTGTTCATGGGTTGTGGGGGCTGGTGTTTGATATCATCTCTGAGATCCCAGCTCCCAGCATGCTAATGAGTAATGCACACTGTGGCCTGTATTGATCTGTGATTTGGTTATTCATGAGGCTCTGCACAAAGACACCCGCGTTGCTGGAAGTCCTGTTATTCTCCAACACAAAGATGTTGCTTTGGGGATGTTTAAAAACATCTCTCTTGTTTGGCTATGATGTTTTCAGCTTGGATCTCTTTTTTTGAGGATTTTTTTTCCAGTATGAATGGTTTGTAGTTATAAAATGCAAAACTTCATTGGTAAGGGACAGAATAAGCATGCTTAGAGGATTCAGAGAAATGAGAGTGAGACAGAGACCCATGGGCCAGTGGTTCAAACTCAGTGCCTACTGGTTATAGGGTAAAGGGCACACTCCCCATGTGAGTGCAGGTGATCACCATATATGATTATATCATATGACCCAATGCAGAGGCTGGAGAGGACCTGCCTGTTGGCAGTGCTGGGAATGGGTACACTGCCAGGCTCAAAAAATGGAGAGGGAAAAATGTTCTTTTCAGTGAAAGGGCATCAAGCTGCTTGTTCTGCAACTGTTTCTAAGCTACGGCACTGATTAACTTCCCAAAGACTCCCTTCAGGATGTGAGGAAAGGGTCTGCATCTTGAGATAGAGAAGGTTGAGAATGGTATTGCAGAAGGTCTCCATACTTAACTTGAGATTATAAGAATCCCTTCTAAACCAACACTGCACCCACTTTTTGCTGAGACTTAGCACAAAGGCTGAAGTTGCAGAAAGTTTATAGAGTCATGTGTCCTCTCAAGGTGAAAGGAGATGTTCACAGATGAACAGTGAAGCATAGGGAAGGTTGGCCAACCTCTGCCAGGGTTAACTCTCTGGGATTAAACAGGAGACTTCAGTCACCAGTTGCTGCAGCTGGGTCTGTAAGTAGCAGATCCCAAGCTCACTGCAAGGCTCCCACTAACTTAGGCAGACTACAAATCAGGCTGTGAATAAGTACCATGTTCGCTCAAATAGTCTGAATGGAATTTGAAAGATGGGAGATAAGAGCTCTTCCTAGGACAAGGCAGAAACAGACGACCTGGTTTCCCTCGCAGAGAAGTCCTGCACTAAAAAGGTTCAGCATCTGCACCAAGGATGGGAAACACACAGGAGTACCTTTATGCAATGACAGAGGTTAGAGTATTGTTGCAGACCAAGCTGTAAGGATGTGACAATCCTGACTTTCTATTAAATAGCTGCAAGATGGTTTAAGAGGGACAAGCCTTACTTTTCAACAAATAATATAGCTTAATTAATCAAAGAGAAGACATATGCATTCAAGCTCTGAAGCAGTTTTTCTCCGACAACAGTCTCCTCCCTGTGAGTCTGTGTCATGTGGTAGTTTAAGTATGGGCTAAACTACACTTAAGACTGAGTAAACAATATGATTTCAAAAGCAACAGGGAAAAGGAGCATGGAAATTGAATGAAGCCCAGAAATATGTTCTGAATCCCCACCCCAGTCACACTGTGGGAGGAACTTGACATTGCCATAAATAAAAATGCATGTTAAAAACCTTTCCATAGTTTCTGCAGAGCATTCTCACGGGGCCCAAGATGGCTGTTGATAGCCAAGAATGCATTACACTGAAGGATCACAAGCTCTGGAAAATCCTATCAAATTTTATGGAAAATGATAACATTCCTGCCAGCTTAATGAACCATCACTTCAAGGCTCTTAGGAGCGGTACACCCACTACTGAAATATATGGATGATGCATGCAACCTTGCAGAAGAGATAAAACTCTCCAGCAGTCCTGTGGTGTTAGCCAAGCTAAACTATGTTCCATCTCCGACAACCACACAGCAATACTCACTCCTGACATGTTCCTATAAATATTCTGAGCCTCTACAGAAACCTACTGGCTTCAGCCCCAGCTTGCTCTGTAGGGTTTTCCTGAAAGGCTTTATGACTTTACTAACAAGGTAGACCCCAGATTAACCCCCATTCTCAGATTTTTTCCTTTTAAAAGCCTCTGCAATCAGCTTGGGAAAGCAGGCGGCAAAATAATGGCTATCTCAAAACCTCCACACTGCCCAGAGGTCTCTGCCCAAACCATGGGCTCATTTGTTTTCCTCACGAACACGAAGGCTCTGGGAAGGGGAACTTTGGCAGGGAGCTGTTTTGGGAAGAGGTGAATGTGGTTGTGAAGCCAGGCAGCTCAGGAGGAGAAGTGTGGAGTGGGCGCACAACCAGACAAAGGCAGACGTCTGAGCAAGCACAGTGTGTGGCCCTGGGATGAGCCCAGAGAGAGGGGCCTTTTGGGTGAGGGGCTTGGCCAAAACAGCAGGGAGAGTTGGGAACAGAGAAACCCTCTCCTGTGATTTGACTCCTGCTGTGTAACACAAGACTTTGTCTCTCCTTTGTAAATAAACAAAGCTGCTTGCAAAAAACTACTTAAACCATGCACTGACTTTTCTTCCTGACTGGAACTACCTACAAGCTTGTGGGTTTTAGACAGCCCCATTGGTGGAAAAGGAACAGTAAGATTTTGTGTAGACAGATAACCTAGCAATACAATAAAGACATGTATTTAAGGGATATGTGGCAGAAATGAGAAGAAGAAACAGATAGCAGCATGGATAATATTTAGTAGAATTCATGAGACCCTCCTTCTTCTTGAAGAAGTGGTATCTGATGTAGATAAATGCAAATAGGATTTTCCCCAGTTTCAATTCCTGACTGTAAGTACAGGCAAATTCTTCTGCTGCCTCATTTTCTTGTGTGTACGCACCGAGTTAACGAAGAAGTGTTTGTGTTCCTTCAAGTAGCTGGGAGGTGGGTTACCACTGGCTTCCTTAATCCAGGTACCTTGTTATCTTAATTAAAAGCCAAAATCAGCTTTGATCTCCCCACAACTTCATTGCATAACCAGTTTCATTTACTATTGTTTAAGCTCAGTTTGCTTTCCATGATGAAAAGAATTTGTATTTCACACTGAGCAGGAAGTCCTACTTAAATGTTTCCTGGTTTTGATCTCCTTAAAGGGAATTAAATTATGTTCCTGGTTAAAAAAACGCATGGCAAACAGATTACCCAGTCACCAGACTCGCCAACCACGAGCCAACAGGGCAGCAGGCTGGACACCCGGAGGGTGAAGTTGCTCCATTCTCCTGCTTTAAATGTAAAAAGGACTGTGGAGATGGTTCAAATTTGGTTTTGGAACCCTTTTTGTTGTAGTTTTTGCTACCTTTCCAGTCTGGCTTCTCACATCGGTTCAACTGGACCTCTACACCTTCTCCCCCTCTTCCCTTGAGCTGGGAACACAGCAGGGTTAGTGACAACTGCTCTGGCCACTAGGTGGGCTGTGGGAAACCGCAACCACCCCTTCCTTCCTCCTGACAAAACGATTCTGAGGGGACTCTTTCGGCTCCTTTGGTTGCCGTAGCACTGAAGATGTTGGGAACGACCAGGCTGGAGCAGCCCAAGAGCTACTGTCGGTGTCTGCATCCCCAGCTTGTCTCCAAAGGCAGCTCTGGTGTGTACCCCACCTGCCCTGACCCTCCTCAGAGCTGTGCTGCAGAGCTCTGACCTGGCCAGAAAGGATGTCCCACCACCTTACTGTCCTCCTGCACGTGCAGAGCACCAGGGTCTGTTCGCTGCCATGCCCTGGCGGCACAGCCAGGTTTCTGACAAATCTGTGTTAAGACAATCTGCTGCTTTCTGCAGGAGTCTGAAGGGAGCAAGTGAGTTTTCCCCTGATGATGCAGGAAAAGCTTTCTAAGTTGCTGAGTGGCATTTTAGATGGTTTAAGAACATTGATCTTTGCCCTGCTCTCCAAACATGCTCCAGAGCTTATGTTTCATTTTGCATGGGATCTGGGGAGATTTACTTGTTGCCAGGTAGCCACACTCACAGCATGGCAAAGCCCAGTAAAGCAAATGGGACTAACATGTTTTCTCACTATGCACGCTATATAAATCCAAGGAACTAGCTGCCACATAAAGCACTCAGCTGCCTGTTTTGGACAGCAGAGGGGATCAAATTGCTTTAATTCTCTTCTCTCTCTGCCCTGAGGCAGGTAAGAATCAGCTTTTGTGACTCTGGGAGATGCCTCTGGTTTCCTGCTGCTGCCTGGCAAGAGCTTCTGGCATTTGTGGGGGTGACCCAGGAAACCCGGGTGCAGGGGGAAGGGAAGCTGAGCTCTCAGGGTCTGAAGTGCTCTTGCTTCTCATCTTACCACTCAAAGGAAGCAGGAAAGAAAATGTTGACACATTTTCCCCACCAGTTGCCCCACATAAAAACAGTTACCTGCTTAAATGGTTACACAGAGGCTGAAGTTTTCAATGCGTTGTCTCCACGTTAATCCTCTGTGTCTCTATCGATTGGTGCCACAGGAGTTAACAAGAAAGCAGAAAGAGACAGCAGGTAAAATTTAGCCACTTAAAAAGGAAGTCAAACAAATGTCACTTTTGAGTGTGTTATAATTTCACTGGGTTCGCTTCCTTTATACCCTCCCCTGCCTAGTATGTGATAATCTTTGCCTGCTGTTCCCTCCTCTTTTATCCCATCAGCAGCTTGGCCCTCACAGTTTTCCCTGAAAGGGCTTTGCTTGTGCTTGTACATTTTATTATCTCTTTCTTCCCTGCAAACCCTCCCATTTCCATGCTGTTTAACATGCAGTTAGAACAGCAGCACTCCTGAAGAAGCTCTGGAGTGCCAGTGCCCTTGGAGATGCTCTCGGTCGCACAATGAGCTTCCTGAGATGTATTGGTTCATGTCTGAGCTTTAGTGGCCTAACAAAGCCCCAGACCCATTTATGAAGCAAGTTCTTCCCTAAATCACTACCTGATACTGCAGGCTGTTTGACCTTAGGGCAATTAATAGGGAGTAACAAGGTGAAAACGGTGTCTTGGGTGACCCTGGGCAGTGTCCAAGCCATGGGCTAGTCCTGTCTTAGCCCTCATTTTGACTGGTGTGGCCTGGTCCCTGCCTTATTCTAATGAGACCCTGCAAGTCCTGAGGCCCCGTGCAATTGCCCTGAGAGCTCGTCTCTGAAACCAGCACAATTTGGAGTAGGACTGGGCCCCTAGGGGCAAACACTTGGCTACCGTCTCCCTCCTGTGATGAATTCAGATGATGTGACTGCATGCTTTAATCTCGTGAGGGGAATAGAGTCCAGCATGCCTGAAAGAGTGAATTTTTGGCTAAATGGGGCAGGAAAGGCAATAGCACATACAGCAATTATGTCTGCCTATTCAGCCTGCACAAATGCTATGGGCCAGCTGGACAAGACTGCACACAAA
Source organism: Platysteira castanea (assembly GCA_013397175.1). Classification (NCBI taxonomy): domain Eukaryota; kingdom Metazoa; phylum Chordata; class Aves; order Passeriformes; genus Platysteira; species Platysteira castanea. Next base: position 1,999,124 of record VYXC01009560.1, read on the forward strand.
TAAGAAATTTACAGAGATATCTACCTGGCTCACAGACTCAGACAAGTATCTGCACGTACGAGTTCATGTATATACAGCAGACTGATTCCAAGCCAAACACAAATTATTCCACGAACTCCAATGGGACAAAATTTGTTTGTGCAGTTTCAGAGGCCAGTCTGAAAACTTGGAAAGAATATTTTCCAGTCATTTGACCAGTTTCTGGGTAATCTGAAAATTGTATCTTTTACAGAGATTTATATAGCTATAGACACACCCTCACTATAGACACACGTATGGATTTGATAGCTTTAACTTCCTTTTTTATTTGTTTTACCCTCATCTTACTCTAATTGTAAACTCACTCTGGAATGTGAGGATTAATGGAAGTTAACCTGAGTTTTTCAGAGTACAATTTTTGGCTTACAAAGTGAATAGGAGCGGTTTTTGGGGAAGGGAGGACACATTTTGCTTACTACATACACTCAGCATCAGCAGTCTTTAGTTCTACTTAAATGTAAAGGAAACGTTAGCAAGGAGGGAAGTGCCTTGCATTTTTTGAAGTCTATTATTAAAATATAACAAAAATCAAAAAGTTTGCATTGCGACCCATTGAAAGATCCACGTCTTTTGGACTCCTCTTGGCAGGAAAAAGTAATTTCTTCCATATGGTTGGGGTTACTCCATTGTGCGAGGGCTGCTGAAGTGGTGGCTCACATTCTTTGTGTTTGTTTTCTTGTGGGATGGCAGATTGCCCGGCACCTGAAGGCAGCTCACCGCAGCACCGTCACTCGGCGGCTGGAGCGTGTGCCTGGTGCCAGCAACTCTCCCGTTGCCACCTAAACCATGGACGGAAAGGGCATCCGAGTGGCTGCTTGCAGGATGCAAGGCAGGCATCCTCACTTCCCACAAGGCTCCCGTGCCCTTGGGTTGGCAATGTGAGTGTGCCTGGGTGGGATGCTCTTGGTGTTGTGGATACCAGGTTTTTTCTCCTCACCCTAATCTGGCTGGTCTGTGCTCTCGGGTACTGGAAAACAGCAGAGGTCCCTCGAAGCAGGGCAGATTTTCATCGGCAAGAGGGCTGCCCTCCCAAGGTAATGTGGCAATATCCCAGCCATCCAAGCGTCCATACGGGCATGTGGTTTACCTTTCTCACCTCACCTCCAGTTATCAAAGCAAGCAGGACATGACAGTACTGCGCACTCCTGCTGGAAATACCTGAATAAAATCAAGGCTTCTGGAGAGAGCGTCTCAAAAGGGAGATTTGAAAGAGCTTGTGTGCTCCACTCCAGATGATTTTATCTCTGACTCACCACATGAAAACACAAGATACCATCGGAAAGAATCTTTCCTTCTTTCCATGTGCTGTTTGCTTGTTTGTTTCTATGTAAATGGGGTTAGGTTAGGGTTAGGGTTGGCCTGGTAACGCAGGCCACTGTACTCCACAGTGTCCCCTCTCCTTGCTCAAGTGCACAAAAAAGGTAAATTTAGCTCTTTGCTCATCCTTCTATTTATGTGTTAGAGCTAACACAGTCATCTTGACTCAAAAGCTGAGATATTAAATAAATTGACTGTAGGATGAAAGCATGGCTTAGTGGATTGGCCAGCAACTTATAGGTCAGGCACTGAACTTCCAGCTGTGGCTACTCATGGCTGACAGTTACCACCCTCTGACACAGCTTTTGGGAGCTGAAAAAGCCCTGCTGAGCATGGCAGCACCCGGGCACAGTGTTGAGCACAGGGCAGTCTGCCTGCCTCAGTGCTGCTACCCCCGACTGATGAGCCAGAGCCCAGCAAAGCTCTATGCCAGGGCAGTCAGCTGTTTGAGCTAAAGCAGTGAAAATAGGAAGGGAGAAGCATATGAGAAATAGCTTTTAAAAATGAAATAGCTTTAAATACATCTTATCAGTGGGTTGATTAAAAAAAAATACGTATCTATTGCGTGAGTTCAAGTCAATAAAAATACTGGAAAGGGTGCTTTCCTTTCCCCCTCACTTTTGTGTTTATTTACCTCTTTTTCGTCCCCCAGCTCTGTCTGGCAGAGTGGAAAAATAGGTAAGTAACACAAGGAGAAAAAGAAGGCACAAAGGATGCAAAATAAAAAAATTTTAATGGGAGAAAGTACATAAAAACTGGGGAGAGAGGATTTACCCAGAAACTGTTGTTTTAAAATAAACACCATTTTTAATGGAGGGGGGTGGGGGGGATGGGGGAAGAAAGAAAAATCCACTTATAACAAATAGTTGTAGCCACAAAATGAGATAGCAGAGCTGCGGTTTGGCTTTGCTTAAAGCCTTTTATGCTCAGAAGCGCATTCCTGGGGGTGACAAGGAGGAGTTCTTGGCCCAGAAGCATTTGAAGGTACCTGAGAAAGTCAGAGCTGGTGGGGGGATAGCTGCTGGATTAACATGATCTTGTGAACACTGAGTCTCATACCTGCACCAAGGACTTCAGACATGCACTCGGCAAGACTGCAGGAACACATGGGATGCTGCTCTTAATGCAGTGTCATAATATAAGCACTGGTTTTCAGGCAGCATATGCACGTGAATGATGGGGTAGGTCTGTGACCCCTCTCCTGGGAGGCAACCAAGCAGTGCTAAATGCCTGCATCCACTTTGGAGGATGGAGAGGATTTGGTGACCTCCTCCGGGCAGAGTGACAGATAACCTCCTTCAGCCCAAGGAGGGCCACTGCTAAGTCTCACTGTCACAGCATGCCACCGAGCCATTGGCAGCCCATCCTGCTGATAGCAGAGCTACACAATGGCCTGTTCATTACTGTAGCAAAAACGTCCTACAAAAGCTAGAGCCAAATAAATTAAAGCATTAGGATCTCATTTTCTACAGCATTAACACTATGATGAATGTGAAATCTAATCCCTGCTGGCATCATCAATACCAAAGACGGCAGTGCTATGTGTCAAGAGGTGTTGTCAGAGTCCCTCAGGAGCTGTATGCAGTGATCAGAAAACCCTGTGTCTCTTTCCCCCTCCTCACCAGCTGTCTCTGCTTACAGGAGGCCACCTCATTTCCCACCAGTGAAGGACCAACAGTGCAATGGCAGGCACATGCTGAAGCAGAAAGCAAAGATTTTTCTTCAAAATTATTTTGGGAGTGAGCTGTTACTTGGAAGCAGAGAGTGAACCTCGTGTTAGAATAGCTGCTCCAAGAACAGTAACTCTGCCTGGATGAATTTATAATAGCCACTTTAACTGGTGCCAGGAAGACACTGAACTTCCAGTGAGTCATTTTTCCACAGCCACGAATAGGTTAGGATGAACTTCAGGTATGCGCTTTGTTTTTTATGATATAACAACCACAGCAAAGTTTTGAATCCCTCCAGTTTTACCCACAGGGAGCGGCTATGCCCATCTTTCTTGGGTGGTTTTACTTGAAGTTTTCTGTATTCTGCACAGAAAAGGCTAAGAGATGTTATCTGGAAGAGCATTGGGTTTGGGTTTTCTGTCTCTCAACACCTTCCCACCCAAATTCCACTCTGGTCTAAGGAAAAGCCTTGTCATTGACAAGGGGTAGGGGCATTGGACAACTTCAAGGAGTTGAACCTGCAGAACTATAGATGCTACTGAGTCTAATGGCCAGGTTTGCTGCATGAATCAAAGCCTTCTTGCAATTTTTTTTTCTGCCTAGAAATTCTCCCATACAGGTGTACTCTGTGGCTCCAGATCTTCTCCTGTCTATATGCTTTTCCCCACGTGCTTCCTTCAGCTCAAAGTTACCCTTTTCTCCACATCAAGGAGAAACTTGTCTTAAGGTGCACCTCAATTTCCTTTACTTCCCTTCACTTTTTTGAGCCTTACTTTTTATTCCTGTTCTATCACTCCTCTTTTCTTTCTCTTTCAGGGACAGAAAGTTTCAGGCAATGCTTGATTTGCTGGATATTGTCTGGGAGGTGTGGGCTACCACCACCTGATAGCTTTGGATGTGGCTATGCCTGTTTGCTCTTATGTTTCTGCTACATCCTCTGGGCTTTGCTAAATGTCACCAAAACCCATGCAGGGAGGGAGGAGCAGAACAGCCCCTGAAACTTTGAAAGTAGTGTGTCAAAATGAGTCAAAGCTGTGCTTTAATACCCAAACAGTACTGCCTAACTGAGCATAATATTTTGCAAACTCTGACAAGTAGACCTTTATGGCAGTAAAAATCCCACTGATTTTGCTGAAGCTAGGAGGTCTCATCTCATGTCAGGCCTTCTTGTCGTGCTCTAAGGAATGGGAACTAGCAAACTGGCTTAGGTAATGCAAGAACTGCTTTTGAACTGAAGCTTTGCTGCGGCCTAGAGATTTTTTCCTAATTAGCTTTGGAAAAGCTACTGTTAACTTTTATTGCTTTTTCTGGTTTTATACACCTGCGACTTTGCTGTGCATCCCAAAGGATAAGGATCAACCTATCAGCAGCAAGCTTGTTACAATTCAGGCCTGCCCCAACAAAGGTGGGAAGGAAACTTTTTGATTAGAAACACTTTTTTTGGTGTAGTTCTTGTGCCTGTGGTTTAGCCTTTGGGCTTGGGCGTGACCTTCTGGGTGGAGCTCCCAGCCTTTATGGGGTCACTAGAGTGGTGCCACCAGCAACTGGAAACCATCAGCACTAGGAAGCAAGGATGAAGAGATAATCTTCAGGTCCCTGTTTCTGCCCTGATTTGCCCATATTTCATGGCCTATCTCCATCTGATCTGTACATTCCTGGTGGCATACCTCCCTGAAAAAGTATCCCTTTGTTTGTTTAGTGCTATACTTTTGAGGAGGAGCCTCCTTCCTTACTGAGAGCAGCCTCTGCAGCCTGCCAGAGGGGAGACACACGCTGTGCTTTCCCCTCCACCCTGGACTTCTGCCATCACCCAGAAGGAAAGGGCATGATGTGCTCTGCCAGCACAGGGGCCAGGCTGCTGGCAGCCAGGACCGGCAGCCGAAGGCGAGGCGTCACATCGTCGCAGGGACTGTAAATACACCACACGTCTTTTTATTGTCGTGTCACAATCACAATGTTCCTTTAATGTAGTTTGTTTAACTGGATGACTTCAGTGCTAAAAATAAGTGGATCTTGCTGTTTCCAGGACAACCACTATCCCAATGGCTTATCTCAGCGCCTCTCCTCTGTCAAAAGGATGTTCTAAACAGAGCTGGCCATGAATATTAAAAATGAAGCATGCACACAATAAAGCATTCCCTGGGAAGAGCCCCATGTTTTAATGCTATACGTTATGCTAATAGGACAGTTGCGTCTCAGAGAGGTGCTTAATTCAAAAGAAGCACAGTGTGGGGTGAGATTGCAAGTAAGCAGGAATGTAATGTGTATTTCTTTCTTCTTC
>VYXC01009560.1:2004457-2044891 GCA_013397175.1 Platysteira castanea
TTTTTTTTAATTCAATCTCTCTCTGGTGCTTGGAGTGGCTCACTAGGCAGCACTTTCTGCCTCTAGCCCAGAAATCTGTAAATTGAAACCTTGCATGTGTGCTCTGAGCCCACACAGTGAGATGGCTGCAGGGGGACAGAGAGCCTGGCAGGTGGCACCTGGTGGCAGGGACAGCCTGGCTGCCTCTGTGGGCACGAGAGTGCTGGTGCCTCTTGTACTGAGCCGGGGAAGAAACAGCTTGCACAAGCGATGCCTGGCTTTTCCGAAACTGAAATTCAGATGCTCTTCCCAACAGGAGTAGAGATGAATTGCTCATTTGGAGGAGTCAGGGAGATTTTTAAAACCCTCCTAGCAAGGAAATGGTTGCATTATTATATGTCTGCATTCCTCCAGCTTTTTTATTCGCTATTCCCTTTTTCTTCCTCCTCCCCTCTCAAACAAAGAAAAAAGCCTTTAAGAAAAAATCAGAAGAAGCCTTAGGAAATCAAAGGAGTCATTTTTAAATTCTGTATCTGGACAAAAAGGAGGAGATAATTTAGCCAATAGGAATGGTTTTCAAGTACAGGCTGAGTGGAGGCTGACTGCTGAGCAGTAGTGCTCCTGCAAGAACTGGTGAGACCCATGTCCAGATCATATGTTTTGAGTGAAGCAATTGGTTCACTATTAATCAAACTGTTTGATTCAGTGATTACAAAGAAATGTTCAGTGTTACTGACAGCACTCTTATACAAAGACAGCCACCTCAGCAAAGGCAGCCTCATTTCCTCCAGTAGTATTTACTGAAAGAAAATAGTAAATTAGTTTAACAATATTGCCCATTTATTTTTATCTCTTCAGTTGTATTTTTAACAAAACTTTCTATTTACCTGAAGGCGCATTTATGCAGTAATTGGCACATGGGCAGTGAGCTAGACCCTCAGATGTTATACACTGACTAGGTTTCACTGCCCAGAATTTAATTTTAATCAGATGACGATCATGCCTTTTGTTAGGAGACCTTTTGAAAACCGTCAGTTGTTTATGAGAGCTGACAGCAAATACAACTGTTCAATCCTTATGCACTGAACCTAGAAATTTTCAAGGTGACTGACTTGGCTGCAGGACAGCTGTCATTTTATGAAGTTAGTACAGAAGGCTTCAGAAAAGAAGTGGCTCCTGAGCTCCTACTGAGACTTATTGTCTACTTCTTAATATTTTGTTGTTTTTATTTTTGCTCTCAAAACTGATTCTGACTCCCTAAGGATATTTAATTTTCTTCATGAGAACAATGTAGCAAAAATACATGCCCTCCTTTGGTCTGAAAATTTGGACTGTGAATCTCATATAAACAAAGTGACTGAATTTTTCTGATGCTTTTCAAATTTGTAGTTCTAGCCCCACCAGAGCTCAAGAAGTGAAGGTATGTGAAAAATAATTTTACCTGGATGCTTTAAAATGTCAGAAAAGGCAAATTCCAGGGAGGTGCAAAGTCCTCTGGAGGTAATGCATATCTCAGCTCACTGAAAATATTTTACCTTGGCAGGTTGTATCATGTCAGAGTAAATAATGCTGAAATGCATTAAAGAATCTGAAGACTGGATCTGTCTTCAATAAGGAAGATCTCTATCACACCACTATTCCCTTTTATCTGTGTTGCTGCAGTAGAGGGCAATTCTTCTGGAAACCTCAGAAATGTATGTCTGGGCACCCTAAAACCCAGACAATTCTGGGGAAGGGTTCTTGAAGGGATAGCGTTGGTATAGACCAGGCTAAGAGGAAGAAGAATTTCATGCTCTGAAGTGTCGTTCCACATGATTTGTTGCAGGGTGGGGGGAATAAGGGAATTGCAGATATTGACGTGCCATAGGTGATGATGGTAGGAGGGTACAACTTTGAGCACAAAACTACTTTTTAACATGCAGACAAAATTTTCTGGTGCAATGTCCATTGTTTTCAGTGAGATTCTCTCACCTCAGAAGAAGGGGAATTTTGACATGCTGGTTCTGCTGCAGCAGAAGGACCATGGCAAGAAGAGGTATCTGCACGTGCGTACACACACACAGACACACACACGTATAAAAATATATATCTGAATATTTCTATATGAGTATTGCTATATGAATGCAGAGGGAGTCCCAGCAATCCTGTGAGAGCCGGCCAGCTTCAGGAGGGACCAAGCAAATGAGAAAGAGGAAGGAAGGAGAAGACAAAGGAGCAGACAGCATTGCATCTCATTCTGCCCATTCTGCCTCTTCCTGAGATTCAGAGAGATTTGAGACAGCCCATGTTCCCCCATCACTAAACGAATGACCTGCTCCCTCAGCTGAGATATTAATAAAGTCAACTTGCTTTTTTGGAATTAAGGAAAGAAATGCAGATGTTGAGTCGAACTGACAGCCCTTCAGGAAGCCTTAAAATCCCCCAACTTTTTTTAAAGAGGAAACGAGGTTTGCAATTAGCGAACTACAGCAGGTTAAAGCATCCAGTTGCTATTAATGCAATTATAGTTAAGGTTGTGATAGCTCTAGTGTCTTCTTGAAGACTCAGACCTCCATTTCATTAGGCCATTCAGTGCCTTTTTAATATTCCTTCTAGCACTTAGTACAAGGAAACATAAATTTTGGACTGAAAATCCTGCAGATAGGGCTCATATGCTCTGAAGTGTGACTGTACATGTGTATGGGGTGGGACTGGAAGGTATTTGAGAAACCTTCTGGTATGTCCTGGAGAGTGCATAGCTTGGAGCAGCAGCTTCAGCAAAGGCACTGTAGTGACTCTGCTGTGCAAATCAGTGCTTACACATAAATACTGGGTTAATGCGTCTGACAGGAGCAGTGTAAAATAACAAGACTATCTCAATACTGCTGTCTCCAGTGCTTGGGCTGCAAGAATGCATGTTGTCTAGCTGCACCTTCCATATGGCAGACACTTCAAAAATACAGTGGTTTAACAGGTTCTACTGTTTCCACCAAAATTCCTTTTCTTAAGGGTAAGGAGTGACCCTTTGAATCTTTCAGCTGCAAATAGCAAAGAGCAAACCAGTGTCCACCTCAGGCTGCAGCTTTTACCCTCTAGCCAGGCAGAACTTTGAGTCCTTTCCATCCAGTCACTTATTCCTACAAAACCCATAGGAAATTAAGAACTCTATGACCTGGGACTAGCTGGGCTCAAGTGTGCCTGTGGGTTCTATGATTCAGGCAGAAAGACAGATGGACAGAAAATAGTGAGCTTTGCAATCAAGTGCACAAAATATTGTGTGCAACAGCCTTATTTCTCAGTCTTTGTCAGTAAAAAATACTAGAGTGTTTTGAATCTTCTGATGTTTAGGCCATGCCCACCATCCATTACTTCTTCTCACCCATTGTCCTTTAGAGGAAAATAAGCTCACAGAAGTACTCTCAGTGGGTGGCTAATATTTGGGCCTAGGGCTTCAGTGCATTTGGGGTTTGGATCCTGGCTGTGTTCCTGACATGATTTATGGTATTTACCGTTCAGACTGAAATGCCAAGGACATCCATCAAGTTGTACAAAAAGGCCATTCCATCCCTTCTCTTTCCAAATCATGTCTGAAGAGGTATTTTTGGCCAAGCAACACACTGCTTAGCTGAAAAAAATGGAACTCCATACACAGAAAAAAGGATCATTGAGATCACAGCACATACATCATAAATAATAAGTTGCTTTTCCTACAAAATGCAAAAGAAATGCCAGATAAACTTATTTTGTTCTATTAATCTCAGTTGAATTCTGCAATTATTTTCCTGTAGTAAGTTTAATCATTTTTTAATATCTTTACTTGTGCAGCATTTTATCCTAGCGCAGTATGTCAGATAGGTAGAAAGACTGATTTTTTTTTCTCCTTCTATAGTGAATACTAAGTAGAGGCATAAATGGACAAAATCATCATTGAAATAGAGACACAAACAGCATTTTCCAAGCTAAGTGCTGAGAGAAGCCAGCGTATCTGCATTTCAAACGCGTCAGGGAAATTACTGTGGAAGCACTGCTCTAACTGTCGTTCCTGGGAAAGGGCAAAATGGAAATTGCTGGTTTGCTACTCAAGTGCATCGCCCAGCACAGCAGGGTCTTGGTCCTCTCAGAAATTCTCAGAAAGGCTACCAAGCAAATAAATATTTTTTGCCATTTCTATTAATTTTCCTGAAACATCTTCCATCTAAACGCTTTTGAGGGCTATGTCCTGACCATGTAGCAGAAACATCCTACAGGAAGGGTGCTCCAAGTGTCCAGTGCCCTGAACAACTGGACTGGGAGGTGGGCATGATGTGGAGCAGCTGCCTAGCTGAAGAGTTTCAGCTAGGTGCCTGTGGTGAGAGGTGATCTAGCCAACTTGGCTGCTCCTGTTGTGGCTGTGTAGCCAGAACAGCAGATTTAAGGAGTGTGTTTTCCTTCTGTGTGCTGCTGCAGATCTGGTCGCCCAGAAATGATTATTCATCCTCTACATCCTATACATGCTATACATCCTATACATGCTATACATCCTATACTTGATTAGGCCAGTTTTCAAATCCAGAGCAGCACCACTGGCAAAGAGACTTGTGAGGGACAAAATTCATCAGCTTTGATTATAACTTCTATGTGCAGTATGGCATAAGTATATACAGACATCCCCAAACGCTTCCAAATACTGCATACTACCTGCTGTGAGGTTAAAGGGGCAGCTTGCTAACAAAATTTTGTGATCACATTCTAATGAAAGGAATAAGTAGTTTTTTACAAGTTTCAAAGCACATGAAGCAGTTGCATAGTGAAATCTGCAGGCTACCCGTCTGAAATGCCAAGGCTTTTTGTCCCCCACCATACATGGCAGCTACCTGGTCATTCTGGCCCAGGAGCCATCACTGCCCACTTCCCAACAGAAGCCAAGTTCCACCTGAGCAGGCAGGATAACATAGCCATGATGGCACAGCCTTGTGACAACAACAGCACGAGTGGTGAGGGGGAGCATCTCATTTCCTCCCCCTCCCTGAGTCTGCAAGGAAGAAGAGGGATGTGGATAGGGACACCTGATGGTCCCATTATCCTGGCAGCTGCACCTTGCTTTTAGGGTCGTCACACAGGGAAAAGGCTGTGGACAAGCAGGAACTGGGAGTCACACAAAAGATATGCAAGACCTTAATGGTGTGGTGGGGAAGTGGAGCCAGGAGCTAACAATGTGTTGAAAATCTGGCATGCTCCTTTTACACTTGGTCCTGGAGCCGGGAAACCAGAGCTTGTGCTCAGGCTGCTGTCACAGCCCATGGAGATGTAGTGTGGTGAGGTAACAGCACCATAGGGGAAAGCCATCCTTGAGAAACTCCTTAAAAATATGCCCTGAGATCAGATGGAAGTCCCTAAGTCTTGCTTGAAAGCCTGGGCTCACTACTGAGGAACATTTGTGGGTTCATATCCAGGGCTGTGGTGGTGATCCCTACTGCACGTGCTGTCTCTCTGTTGAAAGGCAGCTCTGAAGGGGAAGATGAGTGGTGTGCTTTGCCATTCCAAGAGATGTGTGAGATTTCACCTACTCACAAGTGGTGCAGATGAAAATACAGGGTATAGACATGCCTGTGGTGTGTTGAGGCCTATTGGCAATCGATTTGGGAAAACACAGGTTTCCAGATGTCTGCAAGTTCTGGTATGTGTGCTGTAAACCAAAGGTACAATAGTAGATGAGGTGTCTGCTCTCAATGCAAACATTTTTCCTACTTGCATTGTGCCAGGACGCTTTACTGGCTTTAATCATCACAAGGTAGAAAGCCGGTGAGTAAAGTCGTGTCACTTTATGGGTTTGCCTGAAATTGGAAGAAAAGAAAATGTAGCCGACCAAAACCATTTAATCTGGAGCAAAGTTAAGAGAATGAGTTAATGAAAGAAAGGCAGTTGTTTAAAGGTGTGAAACTGCTGAAGAGAGCCAAGATACAAGGGGTTATCCATAGACGTGGCCAAGTTAAACAAGTCAAGCTGGTGACTCAGGGAGGCTCCACCTCCAGTGTCATTCATAAACCCAGCCTGTCCCTGGGCAGCCACTCAGCTTTGATTGCATCCTGTTTAACTTGGCCTTTGGATGACTAACTCTTCCAAAAGTTGGCTCTTTGGGTAGGTATCACACCTTAAAACATCTGATCCTCTTTTATAGGTGCAAAGTACTCTTTTATTTGATTCCTTTGTGCTGCCTGCCTGCCTGCATCATTGGGTTTGGGTTGGTCCTACCAGGGACAGGCATGTTTCTCGCTGGCAGAAGATGGTAGATCCAGCAGTGATTAAGCTGACAGACTTGGACAGAAGTCCCAAAAATTTCATCTCCTCCTTTGTGGCGGGCAGGCTATAGCTGGAATCTGGAAGAGAGTGGCAGAAGTTTGAAAAAAAACCACGGAGGGGAGTCCAATTTCAGAACTGAGATCCAGATGCCAAGGCCTTGAAGACTTGTGTCAGGTGATATCCTTGGGAAAGGTTGTTTTGCAGTGTTTTGGTAGCTGCATGGAACAAGTAGTGTCGAATGTCACCAGCACCTAAGAAGTTGTTTTAATTCCCAAGATTATGGGATCAAAATGAAGCTATTTCATTTTCAGTGATCTTTTCCATGATTTTAATGAGGAGACATTCTATTAACAGCAAACCAAAAAGTACTTTCCGGAGCTCAACACCAGCACTGTGCTGCTCCCCGAGTTTGCAAACTGTTTTGAGCTTTTCCAATGTTTTAACTAAGCCGAGAAAAATGAGGAGGAACTCTAGAGCAGCAAGTTTGAAACTTATATTGGATGTTGCCATTTTGGGAGCAGTTTATCACCTCCATAGGGTGGCTGCTCAGGCTCCTCCATATTCATATCTGAGCAAAATCCACTGCTGCCTCAGACTGCAGGTGCTGAGCCACAGCTCTTGGCATCGATGCCGGGGTGGAGCATTGCCACCCCACTGCCACTGAGAGCTTGTGGCATGGCTGACTGTGACCTCGTTCCTGCAGCTCAGTGGTGTCTGTCAGGTAGGTACTAGCTTAGCATGAAAGTTGTCTTAGCCCTCTGCTACATGACTTAATTTATATTGCTGTGGCAGTGAGAGGAATAATCTTTGATCCATGCTGATCTTGCTCTGGAAACACCCACTGGCTTGATTTATATCAACATGGTGGCAGGGTGCAGGGGTACTTGAGGTGACCTCCAAGGCAGCCCTGTCTGCTGAAGGCAAGTCCTGTGCAGGCTCCCGCTCCTTCCTCTGCCCTCATGAGGAGAGCCACAGGCTGAAAGATGACTTAAGAGCTCCCCATGCGATATTCCTTTCATGGGGGTCTGACATAGCCTTCCTGGCTGAAGCCAGGTGCAAAAAATCCCCTTTTTTGTGAGATGAGACGAGCTGAGAGCTACCACTGCAGAAATGTGCCAGTCTGTGAATGACCACTAGTCCCTTCTCAATGCACTTGTGGAGTGAAAACCAATGACAGCCCCTACGCCCCATTCTCAGCTGGGAGCTGGGAGATTACTTGCACATGATCCTGTCATTCTGGGTGGGTCAGCCTCCATCACGCTAGCAATGGGCAGGATCCATCGTAGCTCAAAGCTAAACCTGTGTAGGGTGACATCATGCAGGAGGCACTTAGGGATGCAGCTGCCAGCACGTGTTATTGGGCTAATCATGGTAGAGGAGGAGCCCCCCGAGGCTGAGTTGATAAGGTGAAGAACACATTCCACTGTGGTAAAAGCAAAGCCCTCAGCCACCTTCGGCTTGGTGTCACAGAGCCGCATGCTGGAAATGGCACAGCAGTGAGATAAAGCACAGCCACCCCCAGGGTCTGGACTCTGTTGTCTCCCTACTCTGGAGCAACCTGGTATTTATGTTAGGAGCAGACAGCTGTAGAATGCACAGAAAAACCCAGGACCATGCTGGGGACTGCTGAGGAAACCATTGCCACAGACCGAGGCACCCTCGCTCTGAGGAAGAGTGTGAATGCCTCCCAGTCCTGCCCTGAAGCCCAGCTTGCCTGCCCTGGTTCCTGGTTTGGGCTGTGGTCTGCATGTAATTCCCCTCTTGCACCCTTCTTCCACGATGATTACCAGATGCCTCTTTCCACTGCTTATCACAGTAGGTGCTGCTCTTCTCCAGGAGGTCCCATCTACTACAGGACGTTCTTGTAGTTGGAAAGCTTGAGGGCAGCAGCCCTTCCCCTGTGTCACCCTTGGCTGTCACAGGCCATGAGATTTTCAGAGTCATGGTACTCAGGAGCTGAGGACCAAGAAGGGTTGATAGCTCAGCAGTTCTGGAAAACAAGTCCCCATATCACCAATGCTGGCATCTGCCCTTCAGGAGAGGAGGGACCCAGGCAGAGGATCCTGCCGTGGGCAAGGGAATGAAAGGGCAGCCATATATCAGGCAGTCTGGGAGGCAGAAGTTCAGATCTCAAGAATCAAACTAAAAGAAAAGAAGCAAATAATAAACCGTTGCTCCGGCTTCAGCCAGGAACCCAGGACAGTATACACAGGAGGCTGGAAAGCCAGTGTATTCTACTCTAGAGGAATCGACTTTGCTTGAGCCAAAAGGAAAGAAATGAATATAAAATAAAGAGAGAAGATGAAAGCCAAGTATTGCAAGCCCAAACTGCCACAGCCATGATTGGCAGTTTACATATTACATTTTATAGCATTCCTCTTCTCCTCCCTCCATATTTTCTTTCTCCCCATTTCTCTGCTGACAGCTCATAGACACGCCTTGCGCTGCACAAATAAGTGCTCTGCTCCTCCCTCGCATCCTGCTCAGACTTCACGCCAGTCCTTCCCAAGTTCACAGACCACCCCACCATCCTGGCTGCATGTAGAAGAGGCAGCAGGTCAAGGTCTGAGTTGTCACAAGTCCACCGAAAAGATTTCCTGTCATGTGCAAATAAACCCAGCTCCTCTCCTCTGGCTTATTTGGTTTTTACTGAATCCGGTCAAATCACGATTTCCCCCTTCTCTTTCAGTAAACAATCAGCCCGTGTCAACTTGATTACGAGCTGCTGATGCAGCATTGTTGAATCCAAGCCCTGAGTGTATGTTTTGGCAAAAACAGCGCTGTTTTCAGCTAGGCGTGCAAGGTGGCTTGCCAAGAGGCTCAGCTTTCCCAGCAGACCCAAGGTGGGTTGGAGGCAGGGCTCCTACTGGCTGCCTGGGCAGCAGGACCAGGGGCCAGGTCTGCACAGCTCAGCACTGGCACTCCTGGCAGGTTGTGCACCACCTTGCTGGTGGTCCTGAACTGATCCAGAGCAGGATCTCAGCAGGATCAGATGCACTGAGCAGGGAGAGCACAAAAAAACCTTGTGCCTGTTCTGACCACTCTGAGGGCAATCACTTGGCATGTCAGCTCTCAAGGAGGTTTACTTTGCCAACATGAAATTCATGGAACCCTTTTGCCTCTCTGTCCAGTGTAGGTTCGTGGTGTAGGAGCTCTGAGAGCCCTGAGCTGTTCAGAAGTTGAGGGGCAGGGTTTACACTTTCTCCATACTAGGGCAGGTACCCTCCAAGTCAGCCCGTTTACACTCAGACAACACAGCCTTCATGCCATCCCTCTCTTTAAAGGGTATTTACTTCTTTCCAGGGCAATGGTGTATCCCTATTCTCCATTTTCCTCTGGGACCACTCATGCTTTTGGTGTCTATTTTTCCTGTTGCTGCTTTCTTTTGGATGCTCTGTTTCCCATGGATTCGGTGGCCATAGGAGCCAGGTCTGTGAAACACAACAGTGAAGGCACAGACACAAAAATGAAGTGTAACACAATTTGGGCAAAGTGACTTCTCACTTCTTCCATGACATCCTTCTTGCAGAAGTCTCTTTTCCCCATGTGGAATGACAAACTTGCTCCCTACTTTTGCTGATAGCATGCACATTCACAAACTGGCTGTCTATAGTGTGCTTTTTTTATTTCTACCCAAATCACCTTTTATTTTTTGGCAGCAGTGATGCTGCAGCAGCAGAGCCCCTCGGGTGGTTTGCAGTGGGCAGGGCTGGCAGCTGTGGGCAGTGGCTGGCCCCACTGGTGGAGCAGAGCTGTGCAGGGGTGGCCATGCACGTGTGTACCTGCACTCCAGTGCCTGGCTGTGCCGGAGATTGCCTGTGCCTGTGCCTGCATCTCCTCTCGCTGAATTCCAGAGGTGTTACGTGTCCTGCGGAGAGAAGGAACTATTTATGCCACAGGCATAAATAAATCCACCGAGCATTTGCAGCAACACAGGTTGCTCAGGGCCTGAGCTCAATCCCACTCCAGACAGGGACAAAATCTTCCTTTGGTGGGAGGTGGGTAGGGGCTGTGGTGCAGAGATGCTGCCAGGAAGGACACAAGGACAAACATACAGACAAGGTGTCTGCTGTATCCTTATTAAGTGATAAGTAGTGTTATTTGCTCTTGACTGATGGCACAAGCCAGGGGGAGGTATTCCTGCCTCCTCATCACAAGAAGCTTGAACCAGTCAATGTTTGTATACAGCTGAGACAAACACACCAGCAGCTTTTCTTGTGTGCAGGCTTGGCTCAATAGAAAGCAGTGGCTTTTTCGTTCATGAGACGTGTGGTGCAATTACCGAAATGAATTTTAAAAAATATAGTTGCTACACACTGAAATAAATATACATTGTTATCCCATGTTTCAAAGGAAGGAGATGATACCACTGCTTTTATCAAGGGCAACAGGATGCCACCAAGTAACACTTGCACAGAGCTTACTGCCTGTGTTCTTTAGAAATAGCTGGTGCAATTGTGGCCTTTAGATACCTTTGATGTAGGTATTCCACAGTTGAGCCAGAGTCAGGGGAGAGAAGCAGGCATTTCTGTGCACGGGGTACTGCAAACTGGAACACACCTCTAACAGCAGGCAAGTGAAATGAACTTTACTGGTGTCCTCTTCTTTCTCTTGACTCTGAAGGGACTCTCGAGATCAAGTTCACACATAACACTGCCTATTTGAAAATGTGCATGAAACTATTTTACTCCTGGTCTTTCCTGGAAGACTTTGATGACCATAAGCCCGTGACATGCAACACCTACCTCATTTTTCAAACCTGCCTTTTTTTTCCAGTCTTTGCTGCCTGAGTGCCACTCTTGTGTTCTGGCTGATTCACCACTCCTCTGGCTATTTCCTAGCATGCAATTGCTCTCAGTGAGTGATGGATGAGTGCTCTGCCCTAACTCTGCCAGAGCAAAGGGCACAGCTACCGTACACACCACAGCTTTTGGAGTATGATGGGTACGAGCTTTTACAGAAATCTTTATTACCTCACCTTCTTCACCCTTGGAACTGAACTTCTCATGAGCAGTTTTCAATTTAATTTACTTTCTTAAGAAGAAAGAAACAGGTGGCACGTCAAGAGTGATTCTGTCACAGTGATTTTGAGTTGGTGTAAAGCCCAGCAGTGAGGTGCAATGGGGTGCTCAGCCAGGCAGAGTATTGGCACATTGCTGGACAAGCAGGGAAGGCAATGGCACTCAGACTGCTTTTGGTGCAGCTGTAGCACTGCACCCATAGCAAAGGCTGTTTTGGAAACAAGCTGTCCTTACAACTCCTGTAAGCATTTGCTCTTCACTGGAACTTGGTGTACTAAATCTGGCACTATTTTTAAAAAACAAACAAACAAACAAAAAACCAAATAAAGTGACTGGTCTTGTTTTCCGTTATTGTAATAACAACAGAATCTAGTAAAACAAAGGAAACACAGTCCTCTGGTATTTAGTGACAACACCTCCTTAACAAAATGTGGATGAGATTGTTGCCCTTCAAAGTTCAAAGGCAGGGCTAGGGTGGGTAGAAAGCAAGAGAAGAAGGCAGCTGTGGAGGAAAAGCATGACCAGGCTAAAGCTTTTGAAGATAACAGATTGGTTCTTGGCACAGCTGCTAATCTTGTATGGGACTGTGGCCCTCATCTGTAAAGGTGAAACAAATTTTTAAGCTCTTTAGGGTCTGAAGTCAGAAACAGTCCTATGTGTGTTTTCTCCAGGGGAAACCTGGCCCTGGAGAAAGCTGCTGTGGTTGAGGGTTGATGCACGGGGCTTATGCTGTGACACTGTAACCAGCAGAAAGCTGCTCTTGTTCACCAAAATGCATTTACAAAGGCTTCGCATGGCACATGCAAGTTATGGGTGCAATTTTGGCTTTCACCCTCCAAAAATGAAGTGCAAGGGTCATTCATGTGTGAGACTGGATTTTAATAGCTGCATGCAGCCAGGACTTGGGTTTACTGCAGTAGGTGTGGTAAAGAAGTGTTGTCCTGTTTTTTGCTAAGCCTTCTGTTATAACCTTGGAGTCAAAGAATTTTCACACAGTTTCATGTAAATAATGGCCAATGTTTATTTAACCGTCTTTTCTGTTTTTCATTCCTTTTGTAATAAGAGAAAGTTTAATGAGCATCCTTTTTCTCCAGTGGGATTGAGGAAGAAGTGACATGTCCTCCAATCCCTTGTGGAGTTGAGAATCCTATAAAGTATGATAAATGTAAATAAAGGTTCTTTTTTCCCTCCTTTCTGCTGAACCTAGCAGGTGTGAGAGTGTCCTTCATTGTGCTTTTACTGGCGCAAAGAAGAGGCGCTTGAAGCACAAAGGGACAAAGAATGGACAGCTGTGAATCTGCAGGCAGGTAACACACTAACATAATAACACAATGATGTTAACAAAGCTCTGAAACCCAGGCTCACCTGGTAACTGGGGCCAGATGCCTGGGACAGGTCGATCCTCCTGGCCATGCTGTGGAGTTGACGGTGCACTTGCTGCAGGACTGAGCACAGAGGCGTGGGGCCAAGGGAGGATGCCAACACCATGGGAGCAGGGGTGTCGGGGCTCTGCTGGTGTGAGCACACACCGACACCGAAGTCGAGGCTTTCTCACTGCAGGAAAGTACCTCTGCTGCAACAATGTGTCTGTGGATCCTCAGTGGAAATTTTGTGTCCAGCACCGGCAAGACAAAATACCACAAATGGATTAAGTTGTCAGGCTGCTCGTTTATTTTCATGCACACAGTGGCTGTCTTGAACAAACCCCATCCTCTTTAAGCTCAGGGGCTGTGCTGCTTAGTCGCTGCATTAAAACTAGATAAACTGAGGAAGTGTCTAGCCTTCCATTTAGCTAAGAGCTGAGCTTCTGGACAATGCATCAGGTGCTAGCACATTCTCAGCTGCACTAGTGGATTTGTCAAAGTGTATATTCAGCAAAGGGTTCAAGAGTTTACATCACAGATAGGTGACTTCTAGGAGGCTGTCCAAAGAATTTGGGGGTGAAAATTCTCTGTACTCCAAGGATGAGGTAGGGGGCCCAAGACATTATCTTGGGATTTTATTCAAAGCTGTTCAAAACTCTTGGTCAAGAAATCATAGAATCATAGAATGGTTTGGTTTGGTTTGGTTTGGTTTGGTTTGGTTTGGTTTGGTTTGGTTTGGCTTGGTTTGGTTTGGTTTGGTTTGGTTTGGAAGGGACCTCACAGATCATCTAGAACCAACCCTCGCTCCCATAGCCAGGGACATCTCCCGCTAGACTGGGTTGCTTGGGGCCCAATCCAACCTGTCTTTGAACACTTCCAGGGGTGGGTCATGTATGACTTCTCTGGGCAACCTGTTCCAGTACCTCACCAGCCTCTGAATAAAGAATTTCTTCCTCATATCTAATCTAAATCTTTCCTCTTTTAGCTTAAAACCGTTCCCCCTTGTCCTATCCCTACACGCCCTTACAAAAAAAATTCCTCTCCAGGTTTCTTGTAGGCTCTTCATCACATGACAGGGATTTCTGCTTGACTGTCCAGTGTTTACAACCTCCAAGAGCCTGGATATTCTGCAGTTCAAGTTTCTGGATGAGAAAGGCACATTTTGGCTCGCAGCTGTGGCTGTCCTCAAGTGCCACAATGATGGGTGTGGAGAAAGAGCTGACTGATGAGCAACCAAAGTAAAGCTGGCAACTTAGATGAGTTTAGGTGGTTTAATGCACTATTAATGCACTGTCAGGCCCAGACATATTACATCGAGGTTTTTTGAAATACTTTACATGCTTGACTCTCTTCCCAGCCAGTGGTGTTAATGCCAGCCACCAGGGACAGAGTTATGGACTGATTTTGTCACCCCTGACCTTCCGTTTCCTAAACAACTGCCTGGTCTCCAGGAATTGGCCTCCAGGGTTTGCTAGAGAAGGGAGCAGAAAAGAGCATCTAAATCGAACCCCAGCCTTGCTACTCGTGCTAACTCAGATCTTTTTGTTAATTGGCCTATGCACAATCAATATCCTTGTTTAGACAAAGGCAGGGAAGGAAAAAATTGTAAAAAGCCTTGTTTAACAAAGAACACTGATGGACCAGCTAAGCATCCGTCACTTAAAAACTAGCCATGAAATGAGCAAGCAAGGAGAGAGCAATCTGATTCTTATGCAAATTTTTGCCCTGAGAGACAAGCCATGAGCACAAAACCGAGTATTGGCTAATGGTCATTTGCATGCCCTAGACCATCTCAAAGCACCTCTGAAACATTAGTACAAAGCATTTTGTTAATCAGGACTGGTCCCTTCCACCCTTTCCCATGCAAGTAAGTGGTATTTGCCCGCAGAAAGGGAAACTGCAGGTTACAGCCTCTATCGAATGTAGAATCACAGCATCCAGAGGGGAGCACCAAACACTCTCACAGCCACACAGTGCTTGAGAGGAGCAAGGAGAGTAGCAAATGACTTGCTAGAGATCACACAGGGAAACACTAGAAAGGTTTGAAAGAGTTAATCAGTGTCGTGTCCCCCTCTCAAATGTCTCTCAAAGCTGGTCTAAGGGCATCTCCTGAGGAATTCGCTGGCATTGTTTGCTCAGTCTGAGATGTCAGGGTGGTACAGCTTCATGGCTGCAGAGATTCAGTGTTTGGAAGCCAGGTTTGGTATCTGAGCTGTGCCAAGTCCACCCATCTCCCCTGTGTCTGACTCCGGGTACGCCTTAACTCCCTCTCCTCCACAGCCTGCAAAGTATTGGCTTCCCCACTAGATGCAGCCAAGTCAGGGTGCAATACTTATTAGATTGGTGAAAATTTGCAACAAACTCCTGCTTTAGTTGCTTGAGGAACTAGTTACTTTTCAGGACTCTCAAACTGATCTCTGCTCGCCTCACTGTGAAATGTGAAGGGTGATGCAGACAGCAAAAAGCTGAATGAAATTGCTGGTCTTTACCAAAGATGCTAAGTGATAATAAGCAGAAAGCCACACCAAAGAGGTGTTCCCAAGGATCTAGTTCACCTGCTTGATTCCAAATATGTATTTTCCCTCTGGTGGAGTTTTTATGATGTGCATAACAGAGGTGTAATGTAACAGTCACAGGAACAGGAACACTACTGATGATGAATTACGCCAGTCCTGGATTTGCCAGCCCCTCTGTGCCTTGTGCCAGCTGAGTGGTAAGGAACAAACTGCTCCCCAGAATGTTTCATCATGCTGTGGCCTCACTGGGCAGTGTGGGGACAGCATGAAGATGTCATTCTTGGGGTACCATGATGGCTTTTCTCCTGAAGATCAGTGTTAGGGATGTGGCATAGGAAATTGTGGCAGTGGCATTGATCCACTCATCCTGGGTTTCAACTCGTGCAACTAGGGATCAGGAATACCCCATTATATTGCAATGCATAAGCAGAGGCAAGGCCACTCAGCAGAAGGGGCATTTGTTTTTTGGCCTTTATTTGTTCTGCTCTCAAGAACCTCCTCCTGAAAAGTGTGGGCAGCAATTCCTCCCCTTCTCTTCATCCCTGTCTGCAGCTCAGGGATGAAAAGACGTGTGGGTGGCATGTTAAAATCCCAGGCTTTGCTTTGGGCAGATTTTTTATTTGGTCTGTTGCTGATGGAGAGCCCTGTGCTTGAAGACCAGGAGCCTTTTGGAGAGATGACATCCTCTGGTGTCATGAAGGGGCTTTTCTGTCTTCGTGGTGGCAGTGACGGATGCTGACTGGATCCGATCCTGAGGGAAACAGGTGCTGGCTCAGAGCTGCCCATCTCCGAGCCAGGGTGCCCTTGGCCAGCATCATCCTGCCGAGCCTCCCTCTGAATCTCAATGAGCACCTTGGGATGTCAGGGGCAGATGGGATACACTGATTACTTGGATCCTCCCTATTTTGGGACATGACAAGCAGTTCATTTCCCTCCTCTCCTTTCATGTTCACACAATGCTTTACACTGATCTCCCTTGCACACATTTATCTGCCAGGCAGGGTAATAGAGCAGCACCCAGGGAGCCTCCAAGGCTTTTGTAGAGGTTTGATGTTGCTGAGCTGTGAATGCAGCGAGAGGCAGCGTGTATAGCTAATCCTATGATACAATAACCAGTCCTTCGTGGTGGATGTCAAGTTCACTAAATGCATGATTGTTTATTGTTTGCCTGTGTAATGATGTGCGTGGGACTTGGGCCAGTTTGGAAATATTAATAAACATGACAGCATTTCAGTAATGCACCAGACAGAATCCTCCCATTGCTCCCAGGAACACTAACACAATATGTTCATAGATGGAATGAAAGGGAGTTTTCTTTTGAAATTTAAAAAAGGGCTTTCTATTATCTAAGCTAAGTAGCAAAAGAGTTCACTAGGTTATTCGCACTGGCACATTCTAACTGCAGGTGGGTTCATAAGCTTCTCTCTGATGTAGCAAAATTAGATCAGTGTAAGGGACAAGGAAGCTGACATTAGCCTGTGCTGTCACTGAAAGGACTGCTTGTCTATGAGAAGGAATGGGCTGGTGATTCACAGGGCACTTAGCTCAGGCAAAACTGAGCAGTCAGTTTTATCTCAGCCTTTTCTCCCTTATGGACCAGGAGCCTTTTGGCTGTGGCTCTCTTATTCCTCTAGGCCCCCTGTGTGGTGGTACATCTGTGTTGCCAGCACTGCAGAGGGGGATATTCAAAAGTAACCACGCGTGAATGTTTATTTCCCAAAATCAGTCTATTTGACCTGCACCAGGCAAGCTCCCTCCTGCCCTTCCAACTTGAATCTGTGACATCACAACTTTTTGGTAATGGCCTATTAATCACCTACTGCCTGATGCTGTGAATTCCGTCTGGTTTCCTCCAGGATGCTTCATCATCTGCAAGCAGGACTTGGACCAGGCAGGGATGCCTCCATCCAAGTTCCTCCAGATGCCGGTGCTCTGAGCTTTGCCAGAACTGCATGATTTCTGTGTGTGCCATTAGACGGGGATGATGAACAGCTTGGCTGTGAGCACGTGGAGTGCAAACTCTGGCGAAAACCTGGTTTGGGACCCTGGCGAGCGAGTCTCCTCACTGCCATGCAGAGCTGCCATCTGGCAAGTTGGATCTGTGTCCTCATCACTCCAGCTTCCCAAGCCAGTGGTTTTTTTGTTTCCTTTTAAATGAAAACAAATGTTAACCTTGGTCCATGGATGACGCAGCCCATGACTACCAGCAACACCTCTTTGTGCAGGGGTTGCTGGGATGAAGGAGCTTAACTGCACACCTCATAGTACCCAAAAATAGCCCCAGTGGATCAGGTCTTTGCAGGGGAATGCAAGTAAGAAAATGATGCCACCCCAGGGAGCAATGAAGCAACCAGGCTGCAGTCTGTGGTGCAAAGCATGCTACAAAGTGCTTCATGTCAGTGGGTGCAAGGTGAGGCACAGTCTGTTTGTCCCTATGGCACTGCCTGCTGCGTCCCAGGAGCTGTGTGGGATCCCACTTCCGCATTTTGCAGGAAAGGGGCTGCTGTGCTCTCTACTTCCCCACCTGCAAGACTTGCACTATGAGGGCTTTCGTGTGGTATTAATGTGATGCACCTATTTCTTGTTTCAACTGGCTTCATGGGGAAAAAAGCACAAGGAGAATCCAGCTAGGTACAACTGGACAAAAATTGGATGAGGTTTGTTTAATTGTAGTGACAAATTTTTCCATTGCCTCGTGGTGTGGCCTCATCTGTTCCTTCTCCATCCCTTCCTTACAATTTGGTCAAACTTGGAAAGAAGACACGTGCCCAGGAGCAGTCTCCAGCTGTTCCATGGGATGGTTACAGCAGAACATAAGAATATTTGAGCCTGAACCCAAATTTTCGGTAAGAAGGGCAACTGCCCCTTCTGGCTCCCCTTGTTCATTTCCCTTCAGGACACAAGAATGGTCCTGGATGGTAGGAATGAAGACGGACCACGGCAGCTGCTTCTGCAGCTGAGGGTAGAGAACCCAGGCAAAGCTCACACATGGGTTTTTGGAGGGACAACGTTGAAGCGAGGCAGTACCGGGGGCTGTGGCTGTGGTACACACCTTGCAGGCTGCAGCGGCATTGAGTGACTTTACCACTTGCAACTTCTACTCGAGAAATGCTGCCGGAAGGAGAAAGGCTCCTTCCTTTTCACTTCAGCACTGATGAAGCTTTCAGGGAAGCACTTTCCAGCATGGAGAATGCCATTTTCCTCCAGCAGTTTGCTGCAGGGGTTTATCAGCTTTTTGATTGTCCTGACACAATCACATCTGTCCCTTCAGCACTCTCACCGTGGGCACATTAACCCTTTTCTGGTATCATCATCTCACAGGTTTAAGCTGTTCTGCTTTTCCATGAGGAAGCCAAAATTCAGGCTATGGGAATTCAGGCCACAGGTCCATACATAGTCCACAACGTGCTTCTTTAATTTTATTGAAGAGAATTTTGTCTGAATGATTTTATCTTCATAATTATCTTCATTGTCTGGGATCATCAAACCCCCTCAGCTTCCTGCCTGTCCCACTGGCAAATTCTGTCAGTAGCAATAGTCGCTCCTTCCAGATCACTGGAGGAAGAGGCTGCAAAGCGCCAGGTCTAGAAGAGGTCCCCAGGGAGCCCCACCAGAAGTGCTCCTGTGTGTGCCACCTCCATTAGTGCCTGTCAGCCATCCAGCCCCTCAACTGTTTTATACATTGTCTGGACCTGTTGCAATATGTTCATTCTCCCCCAAAAGTGCTGTGTGGGGCCTAGTGGTGCCTCACCCAGGGATTGCCTCCAGGCAGCTACTAGTATCAGTCACTTCTTATAAAGCCTCCAGAAAATTCAGTGATACCTGTTTCCCATGAAACATTGTTAACTGGCACTGACGCTCTCTCTTTAATTCTTGCTGCACTTGAATCCCGTGCCATATTCTCTGTTGTTTGATCTGGGGTTCAGGTCGGGTATTCCCACCTTGTCTTTTTCCAAATATTGGTATACACTTAGACCTTTTCCAGTCCACTGGAAATTTGCTGTGATCCCTGGGGTTATTAAAAATGAATGCCAACAAGCTAAACATCTCCCAGACAGTTCTTTAAGAACTTCAGAATATAGGATATCTGCACTTTGTAATTTAAAATTGTTTATCCCTAACAGCTGTTGTCTGTCACTCTTCTCAGTGATGCACTGGAGGGCACTTTATCATGCTTATGTCATCTCAACATATCATCTATTTCTTTTCAAGTACAGAACAAAAATATTAATCAAACTATTCTGCATTATCATTAGCTGTTTCACCAGCTCCATCTAGAAATGAGCTAATATTTTTGTAATGACTCATTTTTCATTTCTTAATGGATATCTTTATGGGAATTGTTGAATTTATTTATCTGCGTGACAATTGTCTGAATGTTTCCTGACTTTTGAATATGTATAATCAACATTGTCATTTAGATACATCATTCTGATATATAATTTGCAAAACTTAAATTATTCAGGATGTTGCTCAGCCACATAAATGAAAGAGTTTTCTTGTCTGGGTCATTCATCTCACCTAGATGAGGGCTAAGGCACAAGACATGCTGAGCTTTTCACTTTTGCTAAGTCCAAGTTAATTGAAATATAAAGTATCCATCCCCACACAGCAATTCTGCCTAGAGAAAGGGGATGCAGCCTGATTGGTGAGATAAGGGATTACCCTCAGGTTCAGGAGACATAGATTTTGTTGCTGGCTCTGTTACTAAGTCTCTTCATGTAAATCGTTCACCAGCCCATGCCCCAGCTCTGCTGCCCAGCAACTGGGACTCCGTGCTGCTTCACCTCCTCTAGGAAGTGCTCAGAGTCCATGGAGGAGCAGATCTTCCCTGAGAGAAGCCTTCTGCCATCGGGGGGCTTTAGATAGGTATTGAATGGACAGGATTAGTGCTTATTTTGTTCTTCTTTGGTTACCATTCACCTGGCCATTCACATTTGGAGTATTTCATTTATTTGTGATTTACTTTTGGCTTGAAATTTCTGGAAAAGCTGTCCAATGCAAAGCTAGGACTTCAGGGCAAGAAAACAGAATCAGTACTTGTTAATCTTTTAATAAACTCTGTCCCCAGAGAGTGGGGTTTAGACCTTCACAATTTCCAGTCTCTTCTCCCGGTGAGTGAGTGGAGTAGGCGGAGAGGAAAGTTGAAACCAGGAGGGATCTGTATCCAGTATGTGATTTGCTCTTTGTGGAAAGACCAGATTTGGTTCAGATTGCTCCAGCTGGTAAAACTTTCACTCTGTAAATTCAGTGTGAAACCAAATGTGTTTCTTAAAACAGATCCTTGGAGGACTTTCAAAGACACCGGTAGGTCAGATGTATCCAATTAGTAAGGGCCTGTGACAGCAGGAGAGAGCCCTGAGGGGCAGGGTGTGGAATCTTCCCAGAACATCTTGCTTGCACCAGGCTGAACTTCACTGAGGTCACCCCGTGGGCTGGAGCACAGGGAGTTCATGGTGGGGTTTTGGTGGCAAAGCCTTCTTTGAGCAGGGCTCATGTAGGCAGTCATGTCGTAGGCTGTCAGCCCCACTTATGCATCTACCTGCACACCCTCACGTGTCGCTAGAAAAAAGGGAATGGAGGGACATTTCTATTCCTAGCTTTTTAATGTTTCTGTCTTTGTTGGCTGCCGTTTTGTAAACATGTCCTCTCACAAGATTTTTAAGCTTGACTTCCCTTTAGCCATGCTTTCTATCACCTGGGAAGGTTTTACCCCTTGTAGTATATCTCACCTCTTTCAAGAAGCCTCAAAAACAGATTTAGAATCCTTGCAGCCTATGAGTTCGGGACCCTGTCTTGGACCCCAGTACTACTGGGGGAATAGCCCTG
The DNA here is from genome assembly GCA_013397175.1 of Platysteira castanea. NCBI lineage: Eukaryota > Metazoa > Chordata > Aves > Passeriformes > Platysteira > Platysteira castanea. Next base: position 2,025,425 of record VYXC01009560.1, read on the forward strand.
ATGTTTGACTCTAAGTACAATTTTCCTCTAAGTCTAGGATCTTTGGCTCAGCTGTCATTACAATGCAAAGACAGTCCAAACTTCCTCTGAGTGTTGCTCACATGCAAGGCTTGAGATGTGACTTCTATTCATTACTTACAGCCTCCATGCTGGGTTATTCGCTGGATAAACCAACCAGAGGAAAGTTTCCCACAGAGACAGCACCCAGGAACTTTCACCTGAGGGGGTCTTGGGGCATTTCACAACTCACACGTCTACACTGCTGCTGTGGAGAGGCAAAGGGTGGCCTGGGGCACTGCACAGGAGAAGGGCCTGCGGTTGCAGTGAGCAGCTGGGCACAACTCCTCCTGCTGTTACAGAGCTTGGTAGCAGCCACACAGAAGCAGAGATAGGCTTAGTTTGTAAAGCCCCAAATGAGAACTAATGAGAGGGAAGGTGACCTTGGTTTAGGGGGTGAGACAGAGCTCTCAGGCAGTGTTGCTTTCCAAAATTACGATGGGCAATCCCCAGTCATTTTCCAAGCTGAAAAGGGGAAAAATAACACATCCCTACTGACTTCTGAAGGATGCGGGGGTGCTAGGCATAGTATGAAAGGACATAGCCCTCTAAAGTGGGGATCAGGTTGAAACTACATCAGAAACAAAATTACCCACATTTACTATCTATGTTTAATTATCTGAACCTCATCTTTACCAAGCACCAAATGTTCATTCATTAAAAAAACCCTGGCCAGGCAATTCCTCTGTCCTATTCATAAGCAGCACTCAGGTGCCGAGGAACAGGGATGTACCTGAGCTGCCAGTAGGACTACTTTCACAGCAGTACTAATTTTGCAGCAGCTGCCAGTGACATAGGAACTGCTCCAGATGTGGGGTGTTTATGAGCTGATTTATGAACTAGAGTAGGATCACAGCAGCTCTCTATGCTATGGGTAAGTACACAGTCGATGATGGCTGCCTCCAGCTTCAGCCCCTGCAGATGCATCTCACTTCATAGCTTTCTGTCAGCGAAGGACAGGAGGAGGAATTAAAGTGCAGGAGCCCTTGAGGAAAGGATGAACAAGGCTTTGCATTTTAGATGGGTTTTAGGTTAGAAAAATAATAAAACCCAAGCATTTTAATAGAAAGATCAGCTCCAACGTTGGTAATCTAGACAGACAGCAGTGGGATGAGGAGAGACATAGGGAATGTTTGATGTAAAATCAAGGTCGTGCCCTGAAAATCAGACACAGACGTGGAGAGAGGTATGTGAACCATTAAAATGAAAGGAAACCTGAGATAGTTGCTTCACCAGCTGCCAAAGACACCACGCTCTGTTTGTGCACGCTGGAGCCTACTCTCCTCCACATTTGGCAACGTGGCAGATGCCGCATTGTGGTACCATCAGAGGAGAGGAAACCCAGAGGATAAACCAGAAGTGATCTAGGAACATACTTTAAAAATTCCTTTCTACTCATTAATCTGGTGTGGGAGAGGGGATTCAAAGCTCTCAGTGGAAGGGAAAGTCCTGGCCCAGGAGTTAGGGGGCTGAAGCCCTCTGCTCACTTGCTGAGCTGACACAGGGAGCTCTCTCCTGCTCAGAGGCACCAGTGAGCAAGGAGCTGCTCTGTCCTTGCGTGTGACCGGGCAGCAGTGTCTCTGCAGATGCTGCAGAAGTCTGGAGTGGTTCTTCTTGGGAGTGCCAGGGCGCAGCAGTGAGACCAGCAGACTCTTGACATGCAAGTTTCTATGTTTCTGGAGAAGCATGAAAGTTCTGCTCCTTCTCATTTTTTTACACCCAGGCTGAACGTGAGAGACCCTGAAGCTGGTAGCATTTTTACTGCTGGTTTTACTGGGTGCTGTGACATTCATTATCCTTGAAACATCTGTTGTTGCAACATCAGCCTTCACTGAGCTTTCTGCTCTGCCCTCTCAACATGGGAACCTGGCTGCTCCAGCTCAGCACCTCAGTGCAGCCTCCCCACCACCCCCTGGCCAGCACCTGCCCCTGCTCCAGTGGGTGAGGCTGACAGGCTCCTGACAAGGACAGAGCAGACACTCAGGAGGACACCTTGTCCCACCAGGCACTTGCAACTGCATCTGGCCTGGACCCCCCCACTGCAAGGATGGCCTTAGATGCTCTGGGAGAGAGGCACAGGCTGCCCACTCAGAGAAAACCAGACCTGTTTGTGTTTACGTTGCTGCGGGGATCACCTGGTGCTGCTTCTCGATTCAAAGCTGTGCAATCAGCAGCAGAGTGGCTGAGCCAGGGTGCAGCTGGGGCTGTGGCCTTGTGCCACTGCCTCCCGCAGCTCTGTGGTGCCCGACTGGATGATGGACTGTCACCACAACCTAACAGCACGTGTGCTTACCCAATCCCAAGCAGCTAGAGTGGAACAAGGTTTCCATGCCCAGCTTCCAGATGAGAAAATCTAAATCCATGTGCGAAAGGACAGAGCATGGAAGTAATGGCATTCAGTCACCACAGTGCCATCAGACACACATGAGGTACTCCTGAGACACTGAGCAAGTTGCAGGGTGTCATAAGAGCTGGAGAACCACTCCATGTCAGCTGGGACCATGCAGACACAGTCTTTGGCATGTCTTGGCTGCAACAGATCCTTTGATACCAGGGCTGGGAGGCAGGAAGGTGGCAGGTGGGGGAGGTACCAAATTGCCCTTGCACCTTTATACCTTCCTAAGTTCCTCATCTGCCACTGTGTGTCCCCATGTGTCACTGAGGGTTGCTGGCTGCCCACAGCCTGAGGAAGTCTCCTCCATGGGAAGGCAGCCAGCAGGACTGCCTGCAGCGGAAGGACAGACTTTTACAAGGAGCACCAGTACGAGGTTTCTTCCTCTTTGTACTTGGTCATCTAAACAACAGCTCTGATTAAAACCAGGAACTGTTGTACACTCAGCCGCCTGTGGACATCAGCCCAGCTATTTGGTCAACAAAATAAAAGTTAAGATACTTAACTCTGAGCATCTGTTTTCTTGCTTTGTTCTTTTTTTTAATTTTGGCCAAGTCCCTGTGAGATTGGACCGTTTTCCTGACAGGTCAGCACAACTAGATGCCTTAAAGCTTTCTAAAGATTGTTCTTTTACTTGATGATGGCCCAGAAAGCCGCTGGGGATGTAAAGTCAGCATCCACCCTTTTTGGGAAAAGGAGAGGGTGGAAGGGGAGAGGCCATGGGTCTGATTTGCTTGGCTTGGTGCTCAGCCTCGCCGAGCTGTGCCTTATGCCGTAGCCACGTGATCTGTGTAGCAGTGACACAAAATCATAAATCAATCCAGTTGGGCTAGCAAAGTTCACGAACCCTTACTGAACTTTTGGACGAGCATGGGTCGAGTTTCAGGCTTACAGTGAAATCCGAAACCAGGCAGGCTTCAGAAGGATTTGCGTTTCATCACAACCCTTTTGTAGAGCTTCACGAGAGAGGTGGTGGTCAGGAAAATGTTGAGTTTGGTTAAGGAAAAAGGTGTTAGCATGAGAGCCTTTAAATAGAGCAAGGCTGACTTCATGAAATAGTTACTAACAGTTAGTGAAAAATGATTATTTTTGAAAACTGCCTCTTGTACAGCCAGGAGTAATCTTCATTTCACAGAATTGTCCAGCATGCCTAAAACACCTGCTGGAAAGATCTATTCCAGCATATTTTGCAGATTTTCAGAGAGGTTTCAAATCTCTTATTCTTAAACCTGTTAAATTGTGGTGATCTGTTTGAAAACTACTGCTTTTTTTTAAAAAAACCACCTCATTTTATAGGCATGGAAGTTTTTCAAAAACATCTTAATACAATGCTAGCAAAAGATTTCAAAGAGCATCTTCATTGTCAGACAGCTAAAAATCATCTGTATTCCTCCCTTGAATCTGAATACAGAAATGAAGCCAGAAAGGAATTCCTTGTCAGGTTCACTATTGCTTTTCTGGCTGAGGGGGGTCAGGCTCTCCTGCTGCATCTCCCAAGACAGCAGATATCTTCAGTGGTTTAGTTCGAGTTCAGATTTTGAATAAGCCTTTGCAGTGTTGCTTATTGCAAGTGGGTCAGGGCTAATAATCTGGAGATTTTAAGATAACAAGATTTCAGGTCCAGTTTATTTGTCCTCTTCTATTTGAACCTTCGGGTTTCACATTTGCAACCTTTTCCTTCCCAGTGCACAGGAGTGAGAAAGCTGAGATCCTCAAGCACTGAAAGGGCTGTACAGCCAGTTTCTCAGGAGAATAGTAGAAACACCATGGCTCTTTCAGAAAACAACTCAAGAATTGGCATCTGTGCCTCCAGATGACCAAATGAGGCTCTGACTCCACTGAGCTTTGTTTTTCAGCCAGTCACAGTACAAATTAGTAGAAGCCTTGTTATACTTTACAATTTGTATTTCAAATAAACATATTGCATACTAAGAAACTTCTGCGGCTATTCGGTCCAACTGTGTTTAGGAAGATTCTTTCTTTTGGATTAAATTGACCCTGGAGCAGATCCCAAATTAGCAAAAACAAAATAAAAGCATGGGATTTCAGTCAGTTTGAACACCAGAGATACACAATAAATACTGAAGCTTTATAAATAAATGCTGAAGATACACAATAAATACTCCACTTTGTGGAGATCTGTGTCTCTCATAAAGCAAATTGTGCTGGTACAAACAACTGACCTGTGTGAAAAAGGACCAAAAAAGGCCCAGTGTTCTCCTTATTGACAACTCGATTGTGATGATTCAGAAGAAAGAGCTAAAAAAGGGACAATAGTGAAGTGCCTTTCTCAGGAAGGAATATTGTGACTGTCAGATTCTGAAGCAGTGATTTTTATTTGGCCTGGGCAAAATTCAATTTGGAAGTTAAAGGGAGTAATGAGCTGAAAATCTCTGAACTATGTACAGCTGTCCCAGCAAAACCAATGCTTTGGGCTAACTTCTGCTTCCACAGAGATGGATACATCTTGAGTAGGCTGCTGGGGGCCTGGACTCCCAGGATCAAGTGCAGCATCTTGGGGGTGTTCTGGAGCTTGCTGGACCATATCTGCATTCTTGAAAATTTTGCTTTCCACAAGAGAGTCCTCTGGGCTCCCTCTCTGACCTCTGCCTAGTGCATATACGTCCTGAGGGTCTAAGGGAAATCACACTGGGCTTATGGACTTACAGCTGAGTTGGAAACTGACTTGTGGCTTTAAAATATGAGGTCTCAAATATGAGAATTATTTTACTTTGTTTGTCAGAGAGGTGGATTGAAGTCCTTCCATTCCAGAGGGACCCCAGGAGTAAGAATGGGAGAGAAGTCAGAAGAGGTAGACAAACAGGACTGGGCTTGATAGATAATAGATGGCAGAAATACAATGTTGTTCCTCAGTGAGAATTCACAGGGAATGTGAATTCTTAATGTCGGGAGACGACATTCAAAGAAAAGCTGGAGAAAAAGCATCAGACAGAGAATATTCCAGCTAGATATAAGGAAAACTTTTCTTATCATGTCAGACAACTGCAAGTTGCTAAGAGTGCTGTGGATTTGGAGCAGGGTCAGGATGGCAGCTAGCAGAGAGCTCTGCTGTCACAGTATCACTGTTGTTGGTACCTGACCCAGCTTGCTGTGGGCCACAGCTTGCCATACCTGCATTCAACACACCCCTAGGACCTACAGCTGCAATGCCAACTCGAGGGGACTATACATGGTATCAAAAAATCTGCAAGCCATCGAAGCACTGGAGATTTGCTGGAGTACAGATGAAGCCATTCTGTCACCGAGGAAATTTTGCAAGGGCTGCCACAATGCCAGTGGTGTCACAGAATCGATCACAGCAGGGTTAAGGTTGGAAGAAACCTTAGCAAGCCATCTTATCCAATGCCTCTGTTCAAGCAGGGTTCTGTTCTACAGCAGGTTGCCCAGGACCATGTCCAAAAGGCTTTTGAATACTTCCAAGTATGGAGACTTCGCTATGTCCCTGGGCGACTCGTACATCAGTGATATAAAATAGGCTTCCTGCCTTTCATGCATCCTGTGCACACCTTATTCTTGGCCAGCTTCTGCGTGTAGGAGATCAGCATGTGCTTCAAGCAAGGCCACAGCAGATGACTCACTGGACAGAGCTTTCATCCCAAAGCATCCATGTTTCAGCACAGCACCATGGCTAGGAGCTGCTACCCTAATTCACCATTTTCCAGACTTGAAGTCTTCCAGGTGGAAGCAATTATTTAATTTCCTTCTACGCATGAAGGATCCACAGCTGTGTCTGACATTCAGGTGAGCTCCACTTCATCAGAAGGATAGAGAGCACTGTTTCAAACATGCTTCCACTGGGAGGAGTTTACTATGGAGAAAATTGCTCCCAGGGAGCTATAATAGTGAGAACTATGCCATGAGAAGCTATAAGAGTTATACTTTTGCCTGGGTAAAATCTTGGTGGAGAGTAAACACCCATTTGTGCTATAACTGATAGCAGCAGGAACAGGCACAAGATGAAGGTAAATCCTGCATTTCGTAATGGAAGACTTCCTGCTCCTCAAAATTCAGAGTCCTGTGTGCATGGGACTTTCTGAATGTGTGTGTGTGTGGTCCACAGCTCTTTGTTATATACTGGGATTTTCCCCACTCCTCTACAGAGATAAGTAGGTAGGAGGCAGCTGTTTGGATAAGTCAGCAGCAGGCGATAAGATTATAACAAAGCCATTGGAAGGCAGTGGAAACTTTCTATGCCACACGCAGGGTTTTTATCGGGGGTCTACAAATTGTCTTTGTTTCATTTTAAGGGCTTAACTTAGCTCATCCTCAAAGCAAAATGGCCTCATCCTTCCTGTCATCTTCCATGATAGAGGAAGTGGTGAGATATGTGTATGTGTTCCCTGTCACTTGGTATCACCTTACAGCAGAGCCTGGAAACAGGCTTTTTAATCAGCATTTTGGGTTTCCTTTCCTTGTTTCCCTCTGTCTTTGGTTACTTTGGCAGAAAGAGCCTCCATTTCCTCCTTTGCTTTGCTTAAACAAACTGGAGGATTCAGAGATGGTGTGAAATGAGCCAACCCTGTTGGGACCTAGGCCCAGCCCTTCCCATCCCTGTAAAACCCCACTGCAGGCAGTGCTCACATCCCCTGCCTTGGTGCCAGGGAAATTGCACATGTATACTCCACATGTAACCTAAAAAGCCTGAGGGTCACTGGGTGGCTACTGAGGTGATAACTCAGCCAAGGACTGTGGACTGGCTTGCAGCTACTAAGCTCTCAGCCACTGCGAAAGTGGAGAGGCTTTGAGCACGGCTGTGTCGGCTCATCAGAGAAGGCAATTCAAGAGAACTAGTATCAGAAAACTGATTGATGGAAGAAATCTTTTAGCCTGGCCTTTCAGTAGCTGGAGATGTGCATGAAGGGATTGGCTTAGTAAAATTGGCAGGGTGTGACCTGCACTGAAGTTGGGTAGAGGCAGGTCTGGAAGTCCCATGGACGGCTGTATGTGTGATGTGCACTTCTGCCCAGTCACTGAGGGGATCACGGAGCAGCTAGCAGTGCACAACATGTAGCATTTCCTTAAAAAGATTAAATTATCAAACCAAAATTAAAACAGTATCAAAGCAAAGTGGTAGCTCGAAGTTGAGCACTGTTCCTCTGGCCCTAGGGACAACATGTCTCTGGAGTTCAAAGCTGCCTTGCAAAGCCAGTTTCTGCCCCAGAAGAATCTGCAGAGTATACGGGCAAGACACAAGGAATGGGAGAAAAAGGGCTAAGGGCTCATTATTATTGTATTTATTGGCCAAGGGGACTGAAGAAGCAGAGGAACTTAGATGTGTTCCTGATTTACTTCATGTGTGTCCTTGTTTTTCAGCACCTAGAGGTCTTCCAGCCATCTCCTCAGCTTGTGCTGGACACAGGCTCTTCCTCTACCACCAGGACAGTCACTACGAGGTTCTTCAGGAGTGCTACTGCATGTTAAATCCTCATCCTGTCTCAGTCCACATGACATTGCAAGCATAGACAGGCTGTTTCAACCTGATTTAACCAGGTCAAAGAGGAAATGTGTAGCAGAACAACCTTACTCCCTGCCCACTGATAGCCCAGTGTTTGACCTCAGCTTGCAGTTCACTGAAAACCGTGTGAAAAGAGCTGTGCCAAATGAAACCTAACCAACACTAAATGCAAATTTTGTGAGAAAGAAGTAAATTAACCAATTGAAAAAGCTGGGGAAATGTCTAGACCATTTAGATGGGTTTATCTATTTAAGAAAGAGTTGGCTTATGTGTTCGCTAGCAACTCACCAACCTCAGAAGCAAATACTTTAAATCTTCTGATATGACTTTTATCTGGGAATGAAGAGGTGAAACAAAGAGTGCATCTCATTGAAAACCCCAATGCCAGTAATAATCTACAGACCACTTTAAAGTTCTAAAAACTTTTCTGCCTGATATTTGTTCATGCTTATGTGATGAAAAAGATGATTTATAACACAATCCTTGTATATATAACCTTTCTTCTAGAAAACAATCTTTGTGCAGTGCTGGTAGAAGCATCTGAGTTGTGAAGTGGTTTTGACTGCAGGAAAGTGAGAAGTTGACTCAGTTAAAAACCTTTCAACATCTTTATTTTAATTCCCTAGTGAGAGGTCACTAAAGGCACGCTGAACAAAAGTAGGAGAAGACACTTCTTTTCCTGCTGTTGATGGCCCTTGCACTGCCAGTGGAGAGGAAAGATGCTCTGACTTGCTCAGGTGGTGAGCTGGCCCTCACCAATGCCAGAGTGAGTGGCCTGCAGCCCCATACAAGCTCTGCACCTCATTCACTGACACAGAAGATTTTGTCCTTACATTTTGGTGGAGAAAGTGGTTATAATTCATCCTAACAAGCTAGAAGGAGACTCTTTCTTTGTAAGACAACCCTCAGGGATTACTGAAAAGATCTGGAAGTCCCACCAGTGAGTGGCATTAGGAAACTAGGCAATCAGGGAGCATCAGGACACCAGTGATCCTTGTGGCCTTCTTGCTCCCTGAGATGCCGAGCCCAGGCCAGCCTGGGGCCTCCCTGGACATACCTGCAGAGTCCAGATGACCCATTTTAACCAGGAAAATTGCACTGCCCAAATCTTCTTAGAGAAAGGAGCACAGAAGAGGACAGATTTCTCACAGCTGTAAAAATGACCCTACATGGGAACTTCTGCAGAATATGCATACATGTACACAACTACATGTATATAAACTAAAATGTTCTAAAACTGCTCATAGATCAGTCTAAGCGCCAAGAAGTGATTTTTGATTTTGAAAGCAGTGTGCTGAGAGGATGGGGAGAGGTCAGGCTAGTTTTAAAAAGAAGGAAGTTCCTATCTTTCTTATAGATCAACTTTTTTTTTCATTTATGACTATCAGTTGGTGGTTTCATATTTCTGAATGGGCTTTGGACAAGGAATTCTGGGTGTAGAAACCAGTATTTTTAGTTATGAAGCAGAGACATCATGGTATTCACATTCTTTGGATCTCCTCTCCCGAGGTATAACTATTGAACCTCTATTAATTGCAGTTGAAACAAGCACAATAATGCCATTGCTTTCAGTAAGGTCAAGGCTGGGTCTATTGCAGACAGAGATCCATTAAGCCCTTTATGTGCTGGCCAGGCCTTAAAAAACTGGCCTGGCGTTCTTGTTGTTCATTCCTCCTGGCTGCTGTTAATCAATTAATATGTGAAATTGTGGAGTCAAATGGAGACGGGATATTAATATAGAGTGTGCACTGTTTCCCTGCAGGAATTCATGTAAAAGCTGTCATTAACATCATGCATATACATGAGTCCAACAGAAAGCTATTAACTTACGTATTCATCCAAGCAGGCTCGGTAAGTGCTTTACCATCAATGGTCTTGCTGCATTTGAAATTAAATAAGTGTGTCAAGGTTAGCACTTCCTGGGCTGAGAAACTGAACCAGAAGAATATTAACAGATGTTAGCAATATGTGTGTGTGGGAGGAGGAGATCACACCTGAATCTAGTCAGTACTGAAGAGTATTTGGAGCCTGGAGCTAATAATCTAGAAAAAACCCTGCTTTTAAAGAGTATAGATGGAGTTAGTTCTCTACCCATGCCTTTCCCCTCTCAGTATGCCCAAATGGACTTTCTGACACAGTATTTAAACACTGACTGTGTCAAAATCCGACCTCGGGCATCCAGGAACCTGCATGGTCTTTTGCAGCAGCACAAAGCCATGTAAAGAAATGTCTCTGGCTGATGCAGAATTACCTATTGTCTCCACCTCCCTGCTGCAGCCCATTACCTGGGGATGGGACAACAATTCCTGCTCCCTGTCCCCAAGACAATCCTCTGGTTGGAAGCAGAAGTATTGAAACTATGTTCAAGGCAGCTGGTTTAAGTCGGCTTTAGTTTCCTAAGACATATTCTCTTTTTAAAAAACATACTGTTATTTAGCTGTTGCACAAAATTATTAACAGAATAGGTAACGGATGTCAGGAAAATGCAAACTTTAAAGACTGTTGGAGAGAAGAGCCTGCTCAGGTCTGAGATCAGATTTCCAGCTGTAAAAGAGAAAACTCTGTCCAGAAGTGCATCTAGGACTTACCAGGTGGCAGAAATCCACTATGGATCCCGCATTGTAGACCCCATTGTGTCTGAAGGAATGTGCACAGGAATCAGGGAAGCAAACAGTCATATTTGTAAAAGGTCCAAGGAGGGGAAATGCTATGTGAGAGCTGGGAATTGGCAAAGATGACTCTTGTTTAATAAAATAAAATAAAATAGACTAATAAGACAATCTGGGAAGCAATATGGCCAGTGAGTTGGACATTCATTCTGGGGAAAATGCTTGGGAGCCATTGCAAGGGATATAGTAAGAGAAGGGTGACCAAACCCCAGCTGGATTAGAGGAAGCCAGAACAGACTGAGGCACAGGAGGATCGTGTCATGCTTAACTACTCTTCAGGAATCCTTTGAAGATACCACTGCCATGACAGATAAGGGCAATTTAGTGGGTAGTAGAATATTTTGATTTTCCAGAAGCATTTGACAGTTTTCCATACAGTAGATTAATGGCTTCTGTACAAAGACATTAAAGGGAAGATAAAACAGTGACTGGTATGGAAAAAGAGCTTAAAAATAGGAGACAAAGGTTGGCAGAGGATGGAAGGAAGCATTTCTGACTGTTTCTGAAACTGACATCATTTCTATTTATAGTGGATCCAATGATATTTATGTTGAAGTCAGTGGTAGTGTGCCATTGAGATCAGATTTGCAGGAAGACAATGAAAATGGGTAGTGTCCTGCTTTGATCTATGTACCTGTTTAGAATAGCCTAAAAGTGGCATGGTAAATCACCTTACTGTATGACCTGCAGGCAGACAACCTCTGGAAGTGCTGCTGCCTTCACTTGGAGTGTCTGGCACAGGGGTGAGTTCCCCACGGAACCTGTGCAGAGGGCTCTGAGCAAGCAGCACTACCCGCAGCCAGGCAGCATGAACGTTCCCATCCAAACCACTGCCTCACTCATTGGGCCAAAAGTATTTCCCTGAAAAGTGCTATGCGAAGACCTGGAAGCAGGGCTGAAGCATCGTGTTTGAGGATGCAAAGGGGCTTTTCATAATCACAGAATAACAGAATAGAATCACAGGACAAGCTGAGTTGGAAGGGACTCTCAAGGAGATCCAGCTCCGGGCCCTGCACAGGACATCCCCAAGAGTCACACCCTGTGCCCAAGAGTACTGTCCCAACAATTCTTGAACTCTGTCAGGCTGGTGCTGTGACCACTTCCCTGGGGAGCCTGTTCCAGTGCCTAATCACACTCTGGGTGAAGAATGTTTTCCTAATATCCAACCTAAACCTCCCCTGATACAACTTCAGGCCATTCCCTTGGGTCCTGTCACTGGTCACCAGATAGAAGAGATCAGGGCCTGCCCCTCCTCTTCCCCTCATGAAGAAGGTGCAGCTGCAATGAGGCCTCCCCTCAGCCTCCTCTTCTCCAGGCTGAACAGACCAAGTGACCTCAGCTGCTCCTCACAGAGCTTCCCATCTATCCCTAATGTCCTTAGTGTGTACCTGCAGCAAGACTAGGCCGGCTCCCAGTTGGGAACACTGAGTCCTACAGGTGGGCAAAGTGCCAATGGCCCAAGTGCCAGTGGGATCTGCTCAAGGTCAAACAGGTCAGAAGTAGTTTAGGAGACAGCCCGTGAGCTGCAGATCCCCAAGAGCCCTGCAGGTATTTTTCAGTACAGTAACGTCTTAAGTCATTTCAGTCCTAAACTTAGAATGATAGGACAACCTCCAGCCACCTCTTGTTAAACCGCAGCCTGCTCATTGCAGGCAGAGCAGTGACGAGCCCTCAGTGAAATACTTTGGTAGCCAGTGCACTGTAATGCCTAGAGGTGATGAAGGGTGAAGGGCAGAGGAAAGCTGAAGTCCTGGCTCCTGGCTCCATCAGCTCCAAAAGTCAGGGTTATCTCAAAGGAAACGGATCTGAAGCATCTAAACTCTCCCCTAGGCACTGCAGACAACTGTTTGTATGTATCACTGTCCCCATGTCAAGCTCCAGGAGTTGCCCCTGTTGACATGCATTGGCATTGGGAGTTAAGAGAGGCTTCATGAACAAGCATCTGATGGCACAGAGAGCCACAACCTGAGGAAACTTGTGCCCAAATTATCACTTCATGGAGGTTTTCTGCTAGCCCTGCTCTCCCTAAAACTAGGGTGGGTCAGGCTTGATGTTGATGCCTTAGGTATCAATGCCTCTGAAGTTGTTGAATGGGGTCAATAAAGTGAAATCCTATGAATCCAAAATTGGTACTTGTCTTCAAGATCAGTAGAGCAGTAGAGTCATGATGTTTGTTCAGCAGAAGGACATAGAGATTTTCCCATTTTTCCAGGTGGATATGGACTCTGGAATTGTGTGCTACCTCCCTCTCTGGTGGAAGTGTCTTTCATGTAACCTGATGCTCTTCTTCTTCGAGGATATTTTCTTGGTCAGACCCATAGATCCAGGCCTATGTAAGAGATCTTAAAAGTATTCAACTAATCTCCACTGGGTATCTCTAAATCTGCACTTGCACTCAATATACTTGAATTTGCACTCAAGTTATGTTAATTTTTGGACATGGGGCACATCAGACAGTGTATCACTAAACGATTCGTTTCCCATAAGCCTTCATTATCTCTCAGTCCTACAAGAAGCAGTCTGCAAAATAAAAAAGCTTTTAGATAACTTTGCCTGAATATTCTTTCTATTCCTTTTCAGTTTTGCCTGTAGCACTTTATCCTGGCTTTCAGAGTGGGGATAAAAATACAGGAAAAAATATATCATGTTCAAATGCCTGTGGGGAAAACAAACAGCACTTGAAACATGTTGTTTTAAAATATAACTTCCTACCTGTATTCTTTGTTTTTTCTGGAAGTGTCCAGAATCCTTGATAGCACTTGGGTTCTTAAAAACTCTTTAAAAACTTGCTCAATGAAAATAAATCAAGATAAGGAATACATATGGCAACAATACTGTCTCCTGCTTGGTTTCAATTTGTTCCAGCTGTTTGCATGATGGTGCATTGCAGGGCCAGGAACACTGTGTTCATGACCATGTTACAGAAGTGGCAGACAGACCATTTGGGCAGATCGCTGCCTCCGTGCAAGCAGGTAAGGTAAAAGAGAAGTCAGCACTCACCTTGCGGCAATCAAAAGAGTTACCTGGGTATAACGGAGGAAAATCCAGCTCCTCCAGCTTCTTGAGGCTGCCATAAGAAAAGGTCATGATCAGCAAACTAAGAAGAAAATAATATCTGGGTGTTCAAAGTCTGCCTGGAGTTTGATTTCTCTGCCAGAAAACCCAACACTAAAGTTTAAGATAACATTTAGAGGGAAACAGATGTACTTGGGTTGTTTATTTGAAATAACTCCTCATACCTCATAGCCCAGCTTTGTAAAATCTTTCTCTTAACTTGAACATTTAATGTAGTCACTCCTTACAGCAGTAATCAAAGTGATGCACAGACAACCATCCCAAGGGAGATGTACTTTAGACTCCTGCTTGTAACTGAGAGTAAAAAAAGCTGTATAAGTGTATGAGCTTAAATACACTACATGGAATTCCTTATCAAATAATGATATTAAATCCTTACACAGTGCTTTCTCTTGTTGCTGGATCTATACAAAATGTCCTATCTTTTCCCTCAGTGATACTATCCAAAACAGAAACATCACCTGCTGTGTAATGCACAGAAATACAAGGGCACAATAGTCAATAACAACAGCTTAAATAAATGGCTGAGGATATGACTGTGCTCATTCTTTCCCTTATTTCTCTGTAGACCAGTTGTCAGGGGAGGAGAGGAGTGTATGTGGCACTCAGATGTACCAGGAGCTTTCATCAGTGGAGCAGAATGTTTGGCACCCGAGGTTATGACTGCTTTATGTCTTTCTGGGATTGCCCAGGTATGAAAAATTATATTTAAACATGCCTTTAAACAAACTCACCCTCTGCCCTCTGTTTCCTATCTCAGAAGTCCTTCAGGCCGCAATAGTTAAAATCAGGGTTAACTCTGGTTGCTGAAATTAATTGTGAGATTAGCAGAAGCAAGACCTAAGGTGGAGCAGTTTTGTGTTACAAAACAAGGAGTCAGCACACAGCTAACATCACAGCCCGGAGGGAACGGCAGCACAGGTCAGGGTTCATTGGAGTCAGCTCCAAAACAGCCGGCAGGCTGTATGCTAGCACCTAAATTTCACACTGTCTCCCTTGCTCCTGCAAAGTGAGGAAATCCTGTTTCCAAAGCCACTCTACCCGATACCCCCATATTGCTGCAGCACTCATCTGGGGAAGGGGTGCAGCAGTTGCCACTGAATCCCCCTTGGAGAGGGGCAAGGGAGCTCTTTTTGCTCTAATTGCAACTTGTTTCCCCAGGAAGCCTGGGCAGAATAGTGGGGAGCTTTGGTGGGGAAGCAGATATCACGACAAACCTGGGGCATTGAGCTCTCCTGGGCTGTGACACTACAAGGACAGCAGGCCGTGTAGGTGTATCCCTGGTGTTGCCAGTGAGCACATGAAAACAGCGTGTTACTTTCCCTCCTTGCTGCCCTTTTCTACCTGCTGTACTGTAGCTACCCAACCTAAACCACATGATCTTCCAGGCTGATATTGTCCTACCAAGGTCTTTGCACTGTACACGCAACGAGAGGCGTTTTGCAGTCTGGCACTGCTGTGGTATGGATGCTCCATTGGATCCTCAGGATTTTCAGTCCCTCTCTGGGCCTAAATGCCTCTTCCGCAGTCACACTTGTAAAATAAATATGAAAAAAGTGTTGCAAATGCTTAAGGCTGGCCTTGTAAATGTCATGGTAGAACAAATAAATAATATAAATATTTGAATATGATCAAAGCATAGAAAGGTTGTGATTTGTTTTCTGCCACGGGGCATTAGGGATTGCGAACCTTGTGGCTGAGGACTGGGGTGCAAGAGTGGGTCTGAAGTGTTGGTGGCACCAGAGAAATCCTTACACAAGCTTCAGATGGAAGAACAGAAATCAGGTATATCGTGCAGGGAAATCTGTGCTCCCTACATGTTTTTAGGAACAAAAATTCAGGGTAATGAAAAAAGATTTTAAGGGGGCTATAACTGTGAGTCCCATCCCTGGTCTGCTATTCTGAGTATGTAGCACACAGCGGGTAATGGCCTAAACAGACCTGGCCAATACTCTAAGATAAATCTCCAGTTCCAGGTAAAAGTAACTTTTGTCAGATCCAAGTAAGAGAAGAACTTACAGGGACTGGAAATAATGCTTCTTATTCCTGCTTTGTAAGGGAGATTCGATGGGTGAATACAAGAGACAGGGCACTCTGCATCCAGCAGGGCTTCCCACCCACAGTGTGAGTGCTCACTAACAGGCTCAGGGCTCACCAAGGCAGTCTCAGTTCTCACTAACACGGTCTCAGTGCTCACTGGGAGTCTCTGAGAGACAATGTGATGGCATCCTCCGAGCAGCCCAATTAGAGGCATCACCAAGCAGAAGCCTGCACAAATTCTGCTGCAGGTGCAGAACAAGCCCCTCCTCCCCATGCCCACTGTGCTCAAGCCACACAGCAGTGCAAATCAAGGCAATCCCCAGCCAGGAAAGCAAAGATCTCCCAAACAAACACTTGTCCTTTTATTTGTTCACGTGACCATATTTGTTGGACCTCTTCCTTACCAACTGGTGTCTGAAGTTCAAGAGACACTGTATCTTTGTTTTTCTCTGCAGCTGTGAACTGTGATAAACACGACAAAGTGATGACCTAACATCTAGGGCTAGGTCTTATGGAAAACCAGCATTTTTCCTCATTGCTGTAAGAGACAGCAAAAGTGCACGGTCCTTCTTGGTGTGAGCCACTGCAGCTTGAGAGCATCACCTCAAGCAGTCTCTGTCCTCACTGGGCAATTGCCTTTCCTGGGATGCTGCTGCTTACATCCCACAGCACCAGCACACACATGCTCTAAAGTGATGAGGTACAAAAGTACGTCAAAAGTAGGCCAAGGAAGATGGCTGAGAGCTGTGAGGAAGAGAAAGCTTTGAACAGTGCTGTAACTGAAGCACTTCTAAGAGGAAGGGGGTCTCGGAGCTGCCTGATGAAGGGGACAGGCACTCAATGGTGCACAGCAGCACTCAGCAAGCAGCCCTGCCCTGTTCCTTACACCCAGTGGTTTCCAGAGCTGCCTCATTATCTCATTTCAAGAGTGAAATCTGATTAGATTTAAAAAACAATCAAGAAAATTGAAAACATTCAGGTTTTCCGTGTGTGGGCGAGCAAACCCTTGGGTTCGAGTGTTACCCTATGGAGAATACAACTGCAGCTGGCTGGATTTTCCCCTCCTACCTGCACAGGAGCAGGCTGCTGACCTTCCCTGGAGCTCACCTGGGCACTGCTGCAGGAAGCCTGCATTTATGGACACATTTTGTCCACAGTGACCATGAGGTTGTCAGTGACTCATCACAACTCCTCAGCTGAAGGCTTTTGGCCATGCTCTTGTGTTACTGAAGTCAGCAAGAACAATGCAACCCATTCAAGCAGGAGCAGAATTTGGCCTGACAGAAGCAAACAGAAAGGCTGGGACAATGAGCCCTCTCAATTGCTCAGAAACAATCTTCCAGCTGATGGGCATAAAACAGTATTTACAGAAAAGGCCAAGATAATTTTCCATAACTCTCCTGTGAGGCAGCCCTCTTTCCACTGCTTGTCTTACAAAAGCAGAGAAGCCAGCATTCACAGCACTCCTAATATAAAATAAATCGACATATTGGAGGCATCTTTCCAAACAGACGACTGTGTTTATTAGTACAAGATACTAGTAAAAGCACTCCATAATGAAGATTTCCTCATTTCTTTATTTGATGTTTATTATAGCCACTCCTCTGTTGCAACAAATAAAACTGACATGAGGAATATGAGAGTCAAAGGCAGACTTAGACTTTTTTTTAAACTGTGTTTGGGGTAACTAACACAACAGACAGCAATGTAGCAAAGGGAGTAGTTGTTTCATGTTACAAGGCAGCCCAACACAAATTTATGTGAGCAGTTTCCTGGGAACTGATCCAAAAAGAACCTTAGCTGTCACCATCCCCAGCTCCACAATGTTGAAGTTTCAATGTCTATCCCAGGGCATAACCTCCAGCCTCAAATTCAGTTCCTAGCATGTACAGAAACAGGATGCAAAGTGGGATGCCACAACTCAATACTGAGCACTGCAAATGATGAACCTCAATGGAAATGAGCGCCCAAAAATCTTTATTTAGGCACTGAAAATAGAAAATACAGATTAGCAAACACTTTAAATATATATGCATAAATGTTTATAAATTGTTTGCTTATCAAGAGATGCTGATCAACCTTGTACTTCTGCAAAAGTGATCAGGAGGAATGTGAGAAATATATTCTGTAGGACTTTCTGACATCAATAAGGGGCTAAAATGTATAAGCCTTTTCCAGGGTTTTAGTAATCAGCTCAGGTTAACAGCTTGAAGCAAAATAACCCATCTGGTTGTTATTCTATAGTAAATACCCTGGGGCAGCATGTATTGGTTTGTTAGTAAGCAGTGGAAGTGCAGAATCAAAAGATTTTTAAAAGTCCCCTTTCTGATTAATTGGACCATTTTGTTAATTACATGCTACACAAAAATATGAGCTTGAATATAGGCAAAATAGAGACCCCCACAACATGCATTTATCCTCTGCAAGAAATAAAGTGTGAAGAACTGCCAATACTGAGCCTCAGCCATGTTTGCATACTGCAGTGCTGCCAAAGGCAACAGCGTGAAAATCTGCAAGACCCACATTCGTCCCTGGTGTTATTCAGCTCATTCTGATGCAGATACAGCTGGGATAAGTTTGCCCCAATAGGGATAGACAAAGCTGCCTGTCAAGAGCAAAGATCAGTGTACTGCTCCTGGGAGAGAAACAGATACCAGCCTGCAGCACAGAAGTTGGTAATGCTCTGTTTCTTCCACGTGAAAGGGCAAACCATTCCCAACCACTGGCTGACCCACACAGCTTCATATCCAGCTGTAGGGTGGTTTCCAGCCTTAACATTGTCTGGCTACATTTCTCCACCTGCAAAACAAGAATAGGGCTTATGTGGCCAACCGCATATGAGAATGGGGCAAGTGTGGTGATATTCCCCTGAATACACTTTCCCCTCCTCTATGTGCGTTTCTGGTTTAATTTCTCCACCTAAGACTTGCCTTTGCATTTCACAGTCTTCGATCGATTTTAAAGGAAAGCAAATCCTTTGTGAAAGCACATCACTTCTAGTGCTTTCTCCTTACACAAACTGCTATGGTTCCTGCCTTATGGTCCCAGCTCCCTAGCAACAGATGCAAGATGCCAGTCTTACCCCTCCTCCAGGTATCATGGAGATTTAGGCTCTTGTGCCCACACAAGTACATGCATTTGACTGCCTGATCTTTCTGCTCAGTCCTAACAACCCATGTCTGCTGCTTCCATGGAAAGATGATGAACCACCTGGGACAAAGCCTCAGAGTTGCTTTGAATCGGTACATCCTCACAGTTTCTTCAGTGTTTGGATAATTTACCCAGAGAGCCAGTGAAGCTTATGCTCTGCAGACCTATGCTGGCAGATGCTTCCAGCCTTGAAGTCACCCACCCCAAATTCCTGCTGTAGCACAGGTAAATTGGTCTACGAATTTCTAATGCACCTGTCACGAAGCATGGAGATACCATGACATTTGTGTCAGTGGGAGACATCAAACCTTTCCAGTGTGTTTCTGCTGTATTCTGCATTGGGATGAGCTAGCAAATGTCAGAGCTAAGACTAGGGCCGTGGTGTAGTTTCAAGTATGTGTAGCTTGTAGTGGGGCATTTTGCAGGGCACTCAGTTAATTTGACGTGTTGCTGTAGGAGTCCCTGGCAGAGAGGCAGCAGGAGCAGTAAAGCTTATCTGAAGGGAAGTGAGTTCTTACACAGCCCAGTAAGCTGTGTTTCTCAGAAAATGTGTTGTTGTTTAGCTGATTGCCATCTTGGAGAGAAGGGAGCGAAAAAAAAAAAAAAAA
>VYXC01009560.1:2044914-2143420 GCA_013397175.1 Platysteira castanea
AGACAGAAGTGTGTGGGAAAGAAAACAGAGTTGATATCAGACATTTGGTATGAGAGCTAGCTCTGTACTTGACTAACTTCATCTGTGTGCTGCTGGGAGTTTGGGTAAAGCTGACATGGATTTGAATGAAGAAATTTGGACAAGGGGATGAAATGAAGTGCTAAAGAAATATAGGCTGAATTTCAAGACCTAATGTTTAAGCGTGAGGGAATTTTTTTTAAATAAAGATGTCAAAAAAGAACAAAATGTCCTATTTTTTCAAGCATCTGTGTGCAGTCAGACAATATACTAAGGAAAGTGCCGCCTCTCCCTGCCCTGTTCATGCCCATAAGCACCCCAGAGTTAAATCTCAGGGAGCAGTGAGCTCATACACGTGCACTATGGATGCACATGGTCACACAACAGAGACAGACAGATGGGCAAGAAGGCTGGGGCCTTCACTGGGTGAAGACGGGGTCAGCTCATCTAGAAGTGAACAGATCCATGCTGCCTTGCACTGGGCACAGCCTCTGTGATCAGTGTTTGCAGCGTATAACAGACCCAGTCCAAGGAATTCAGACCACTCTCACCTAGAGCAAGATACCGTCCAAGGAGCTCCTCTATCAGGAGCTCTGCTTCTACATGCAGCATCTCATCTGAAATCAAAGATGGATCTTAACACAAGGAGGCAGGTGCCAGCTCGAGATGTCTGTGCCACTCAGGCAATTAACTGACAAATATAAACCAGATCTCCACATTTCAAAGCTCATTTGCATTGCTCCTGAGACAGTCTGTCGGAAAAAGATGCAATTAGGTTGAAGCCGACAAGATTTATGCATGGGGGGGGAAAAGAGAACAAAAAGCGAATCTGTCCAACGCCCCAGGAGAGTGGCAGCGCTGGCACGAGCATCCTCTGCAGGAGAGCAGTCAGCGGGGCCATAGCAGCCAGGAGAGAGGCACAGAGCTGCTTCCTCCCACCTCCAAAGTCAGCAGGGAGGGGATGCTCACAGCGATGAGCTCTGAAGTGTTGCCGGCAGCCTTGGTGGGAGGCTGCTGCTGGCAGTTCAGCTGCTACATCGCCAGCCCAAGCTGCCAGCCACCCTCGGCCACATGAGCCAGGCTGTGTGCACAGCTCAGCTGATCCTCTGCCCCTTGCAGAGTTCAACTTCTGCTCGTCATGGATGATGCACGTGGGCATGAGGGTCCTGAAGGTGTAGCCCTCCAGATAACATTCCTGCTCTAAACAGGAAAGTTGTCATTCCAGGACCATGTGCAGACTCAGCAGCCACCACAACAAATGAGCCTGCAGATCAGACACCTGAGATGTACCTCGCTCACTTTTGCTTAACTAGCTTAAACGGGAAGGTGCCAAAATCTGTATGGCTCTCTTCCCCCCAAAATGGGAAAATTCAAAGTATATGGCACACATTATTATTTAAGAGTAAAATCACTACAGTAAAATCACTTGTTTAGCATTCCACACTAAGAAGACTTGGAGTTATTGTGAGATTCATACTTGTGAAGAGAAAAAATAAAGCTTTGCCTTGCAAACCGTACTTAAATCTGCTCTGTGGTAAAAAGATTGCAATAATTACAGGATTAAAACATTTTAATGGTTGTTGGAGATAGCTCAATTGGCGGGGAAAACCACGTTCCCTTTTCCCATTTTTTTTTCTTTTGGCACCACTCTGACAGGAGCTAATGGCGTCTGAGCAACTCACTTTTGAGTCTGGTCCTTTATTTGCCACCGGGCAGACATTTCAGCAGGCTATTAATAAAAAGAACTCCTGTTTTCACTCTGCAGGCAGGATGGAAGTGGGGCAGCCCTGGAACTCTGCCCTGCTGCCACAGGCAAGCCCAAAGCTAGACCGTACATCTGTATTTTAACCCAGATAGACAGCACTGTCAAGAGTCTTCCTGAACAACTGAGTCTCGACAGCCAATATATTTGCATGTGAGTTGGGAGAAGACAAAGAGAAGTTATCACTCTTGCCTTTGTCATGCTGGCTCCACTCAGCAGTGATTGCATGGCCCTAGGGCTTGCAGCAGTAGACAGTGAGCTGTTGATTCCCAGCCATCTCACCCATGACACTCACAACTTTCTAAATCTTTCTTACATCCTCTTAAATGCTACCTTTTTGAGGCTTAGAAGTTGTAACCAACCCCGTCATTCCTTGCAAGAATACCTTCGGTTGTGCTGTTTGCAGAGAGGGACCCAGAGCTGTGCAGAGGTGAGCTGGGACCCCCATCTCTGGCAGCAGCGTTGGGGTTCCTGTTTCATGCTGTCTTTATTTCACAGTAAGTCTCAATATTTAACTGGCCTTTGATTGTCTCTGTGGATGGAGCAGCTCTTCCCATGGACCTGTCTGCTCAGAGCCCGTCACAATGCACACAAACTGGGGGTTGTCCTCCCCTCCATATGCACCACCTCACACAGTGACATAAGCACTTTGAGTCACAATCTAGATAATTTGTCTACAAGAATTTGATTTGCTCTTTTGTTGCCAGTCACTTTCATTAGATCCTCTTGCAATTCCTAACAGTCTGCCTTCAGTTTAACACCCTGAACAACTCGCTACTGCCAACAAGTGCTAACTCAAGGCTCCCTTCCCTCTCCAGATCATTTATGAACACATCAAAGAACCCAGACTTAGCACAGATTACTAGCACAGGTAAAACACCTGCACAGCTCCATTGATGACTTTTGTCCACTGAAGAAAACGACCATTTACTTCCATTTGTCATTTTCTATCATTTAGCCAACTATTGGAGTTGATGAGGACCCTACCTCTTGTCCCCTGGTTACTTAGTTTCCAAAATATCTCCATGAGAAGATCGTAGGAAAACCAAAGACA
Source organism: Platysteira castanea (assembly GCA_013397175.1). Classification (NCBI taxonomy): domain Eukaryota; kingdom Metazoa; phylum Chordata; class Aves; order Passeriformes; genus Platysteira; species Platysteira castanea. The sequence goes on from VYXC01009560.1 coordinate 2,047,749, forward strand.
CAATGTCACTGGCATCACGTATTAACTGATCTCACCAAAATGCCCCAAGAGGCTTGTTAGGCAGAACTTCCCTCTCAGAAGTCAGGTTGAACCTTTGTCACTTGCCTGGTTTTGTCCAGATGTCCACTAACGTTACCCTGAACCACAGTCTGGGCTAATCTGCCTGGCACAGATGTGAGAGCTGTCATTCTCTGGATTCCTCTACACTCTTCATCCCTTTTACATATGATTACAGCTACATTCGCCTCCTACAGCTCCTCCCCTCCAGTCTTTAAATGCCAGTCAATGAGTGCTACTTGTTAGTTAATTTCTTGAATAAAACTGTATGTTAGACTTCATTTAATATAAATTACATTTAGAGTTTCAGACCTCTGATTCTACTGTTAAGATTTTTCAGGATGGAGAGGAGGCTTATACAGGTGCTGGATTTCATGAAGGGCTCAGTTTTACCCAGGAGCATGAATTCATTACAAATTCACATGGTAAGCATACATATGGCTTATTTGCCTAGCCACACAAGTTGTTAGGCATCCAATTTGCATACAGCAGGACTTTGCTTGCACAGATGCTGTCAAGCATGAGCTAACACATTCATTTACTGAAAAATCCATCTTGCTTTATTTCATTGTTAAGTACATCATGCTTTATGCATAGTTTATCTTGTACTTTCTTTTTATTTTTATCTCTTGTCCTCACAATTCTATATTTTTCCCCCCAAAAAATCTGTGTTTGGAATGGTTATGTTGATGGCATGTTGAAGTCTTGAAAATAAAATTGACTTATCCCTACTGAAACCAGTGGAATATTTGACAGAGATTTCAACTGTGCCAGTTATTTCATCTGGATCTGCTCATTACTCCTGCTAATAGTAAGAGTAGTAAAATATCCTCTCTTGCAACCATGCTCCTAGGACAAGTGCTACCTACTCTGAGGAGCTTCCTGGGTATCAGTGAAGAAGCTCTGAGCTAGAATGCTGAAAGCAATGGCAAAAACTCACTAAAAGGGGACAGAACCGGTGCACAAAATCCAGAGACAAAACAAAGAAGCTTTAAAACACTATGAGGTCTTTGGGCAAAAGTATAGCAAAACCAGAAAGTACGTCATGCATGGTGGTGAACTCAATAGACTGGCAAGAAAGCCAGAATCAGCACTACTGAAATATCAGTGTTTATAGATTGGATCTTGACATAACTTTGGGGGAAGATCCAGTTCTCCTAAAGACAAGATTGTGATGTGACGGATGTAGATAGAGGCCAGACCTGTGTTCTCAGTAATGTCCATGGGGAAAGTGTTCTCCAGACATAAGATTCCAAGAAGTACTAGAAAATATCTGAGCAACCTGTAAAACACTCTTGGTAGTATTGGACAGTAGAAACCAAAAAAATTATTTTTTATCCTCTGCCTTTATGTATTTTGTACCAACTATTTCTGTCAATAACTTTGTGTTTTGTGCATGACCAGTACAGCAAGACTTTGCTGGATATTGCATACTGCGAATCAGACAAGATGTGAGATCTCTGACAGAGATCTCAGAGACTGCCAGACATCTCTGACAACCCAAACCATCATTCACTCAGATATGGTCAACTGTGAAGTGGTGCTGAAGAAATCCAGTCCTGATGACGTTCTTCCCTTCCTGCTTTAAGATATAGAAAAAAAAATTTAAGCAGAGAAAATGTACTTTTTCCAGTTCAGTCTAGATACCTGGCCTCTTATGATTGCCTTTAGATGGAACTGATTTTCACGCTAGATTTGACTAGGAAAAGTAAGCATTTCAGAGCAGAAAGAAGAAAGAAAGGGGTCCATAACTATGCCCTTCTGTAAGCCAAAGTATAGGTCAGTTGCCAAAAATTAACATGAAGGAATCAGAGCTAAATGCCCAGGTGCCAGTGAGTTCTGGGAGAAGTCAGGTGCCGACTTAAGTTCCCCCATTAAAGACCCAAGCTTCCTGAAACAAATTTCCTTTATATGTGTCCCAGACAAGCAAATAAAGGGAAGCATGTGGAATATTGTGAAATAACTCTGAAGTCCTCTGTGAAAGTGAGTTTATTTTTATTAGCTGCTCTTCATGTAAGCTGTTGCTTCCCAGGCACCTCACCTCAGATATTCCTGACAGGCATGGCTCACAGTGCTGGCCTCTGATTTATTCATGAAATCCACTTTGTAATAGCAGAATTGTTTTCCATGGGGAAATGTCATGCTTTTGGGAATGGGACAGAGGGCTCTGAAATTTCACCTGAGGCATCCTGTCACTGCCCAGCAGTGGCTGCAGTCCAGTCATGTCATCCCAAAGGGAATTGCATGCCCATTGTAACATCCAAAGCAAATTTGTATCTTGGCTATAACTCTATAGCTATCAATTAAATTGATCTAAATCAGAGTCTGGTCTCATATTTCCATGAACATGTCAGTTAAAAATAATTTCCTACAGTTTGATTAATTCTAGGCTTTCTTTCCATGTGAATTCACAGTTAATTAAGTGGTAATGTGTCCTGCTGTAGTCTTTTTTGGGAAGAACTCAGCTCTGTGGGCTGATGCAGAAGAGGCTGCTATGACACTAAAATCCTACCTTGTATATAGCCAATGTGAAAGCTGGCCCGACACACTGAACAAGCTCAAAAATTTGACCAGATTCACTCAGGGAAAAGGGGGACATTTCTGTGAGACGCAGGCACTTATTTGGGCTGGCTTTGACCCAAACGAGCTGCTGAAGGACAGACATGACCATCCAGAGAGCATCTCCTGCTAGTGCCTCTGCTCCTCTAAGAGCTCATCCAGCTGCCATAGGGTAACCATTTCTGATCGAATCTTCCCAGGCATAGACACTTAATTAGTTATTTGCAGAGAGAGTTTGAAGTTTCAGAAGGTTCAGGATCCATTTACTTTCTTCCTCCTTATGTTTCACTCACACGTCCTTCTTCCCAAGCTGCAGCCAGGATCCCGAGCAGAGTGCCAGCCCAGCTCAGGGTAGACAGAAACTTCAGAAACTTTTGATTATCCAGGCAGCCGTTTCATTTACAGGCAGCAGCTGAGCATCATCCAGGAAAACGAGTTAACTGAAATATAATTAACTACATGTCAGCAGAGCAAGCTGAATTAGTCTGTTGAGGAAATTAACAGGCACACAGATTCAGTAGGGCTTCCGAAGAGCCTAAAGAAGTCAAATAAAGGGACACAACAACCAACTCACATTTCTAATTAGAGAAGAAAGTATGAATGAAATACAAATTTCTCCCACATCTCACTCACCTTTCACATGCCCTTTCACAAAGGGATTTCTATGTGTGGGAACATTTCAGGCACATCTAGAACTTGTTTAATCCAAAAGTCAAACCATGTTGGCAAGTTAGCTCAAGTCACTTTGGGCAGAGGGTGGCCAGTTTCCGAGGCAGTCAGTTATGCACTTGAAGTAATGCCATGGGAGTTAGGAGATCAGCCATGCAGAAAAGCCAGCAAGCTCTGCACAGCAGCTCATCAAAGGATACTCAGAACACTCAGCAGTCAATCTTGATGCTGAAATCCAGGCTCAAGTTTCAGTTTCAAGTAAATTCAAAGTTCACAAGTGGGAATATTTTCTCACAGGTAGCAGTAAGCCTCATTAGTCTGCCTTCATGCTCCCAAGTCTTTTTGCCTTGAATAATTAAACCCAGTGTGGGGCTGAGAGATCGTACAATAGGGCACACCCTGGAAAATGTCCCAGGAGCTCTGCATGGCTGCCAGAGCTTGTGTCTCCCCCAGCCTCCTACCTGCATTGTATTCAAAGCCCCAGAGCGGCAACCTTACTTTGGGCATGTCTGCAATCTGGGTTCTACTGACCTGGGACCCCTCAGCCTCCAGGGCTGCCAGCCCTCCTTTGTCAAGGAGGTGGCGCAGGGGAGCCCCAACTCTGCAGCCTTCTCACTCATGGCTGAGCACTGTGTGTTTCCCTTGGAATTAAAATCCTTTCCAGCTTCAAAGGTGAACACAAAGTTGAACTCTTTCTGTCAACTCTGGTGGAAGTTGACAGATACTGGAGTTGTCTTCAGGGCCAGACAGTTTTCTCAGATAAAAGCGTTTAATTCCTGCTGTACTCCAAGTGCTTCAAGAACCATGACACAGCCTTTTACATACTCAAGCCCTCACTTTCCACACACATATAAGCAAAGACCCAAAGCTTCCCCAGAGGCCTCCCTGGTTGTAAAACTCTGACTTCACAGCCATGTGTGAATGGCCAGGTGAACTTTAGTTCCCCTCCTAGCTTTTATTCATAAAATCATGTTTGCTATTACTTCTGATAAGAAAAGAAAAATCAACTCTCCAAACATAAATGGAAAGCAGCACTTTGTTTTTCTGACATGTTTTGCCATAGTCTCAGGTTTAAACCAGACCCTGATGGCCATGCTGGTTATTCTCCTGTGGGCAGTGAGGAAGTAGTTTCTCAAGCTAGAGATGTGAACTGGAGTGATTCATTGTGCTTTACATGCCTCCTGTGCTTTTCCTAGCCTATTTAGGTAAATACAGTATCGGAAATTGGGTTCTGTATGAACAATTGTGACAATTACTGCTAAGAGCCCCATCACTTTCTGCTTCATTTAATATTCTCTGTAATTACGTTAGTCATAAAGAAAGTCATTCGGTATTAATGTGGATGTCACATGCCCTTCCACGAAAACCTCAGCAATAATTAATGCCCCATTAACACCTTAAGTGTCTTGTTATTATTTATTCATTTAGCATTAAAATTGATGAGGCTGTTTTCGGGAGGAAGGAGTCAAGATATATTGTATGAAATCCCTTTTTTGCGTGTGTGTATGACCACGTTGATCCTGCAAGAGCCACGGAACACTGGTTTAGTGACAAATGCCAGTGGGTCTGTAGCCTTAGCTATACTCTCCTCCCTGCCTGCTGCTGTGCTATAAATACCTCAAGCTTGAACAAGGAGATACGCAAGACACTTCAAGAAAACACCAGAGGAAAATCAGGAGATGATGTCTGGCAAGCCTTTTGGCAGAGAGACTGAAGACCCAGGAAAATTTCATTCTGCTCCCATCTCTATCATACTTCCAGATGTTTGTGTACAAGCCATGCAGAGTGAGTCCTCACACTGTCAGGAGGTCAGGTTCTCAGCTCAAGAGAGAGCATGGGATGCCTTTTGTTTTCTTGTTTCTTTGTGGCCAGAGACCCAACATGAAATATTTTGTTCAAGCATAGTACAATTTTTTTCATTTTTTTTGATCCACCAAGAAAAAATTGTTTTTCTGGGAACAGTAGGATCTTCTCTGTGTTTTGGCTTTCCCTTTAGCTCCTGGAAAAAAACCAGCCACTGGCTGGGTCCAAACTTCGTTACTGCATTTGAATTAAGCATCTCAGGGTGTCCTCCAGAGCCTAGTGGATTATCCTTGGCACATGGCAGGTGTGATCTGCCCAGGGTCACAGAAAAGGAAATCTGTGGCTGCTGGCAGACAAGATCCCTCTGGAAGCTGTGCTACACCTGGGATGAGGATTCAGGTCTTCCACACCCCATCCCTGAGTACCGCTAGTGGTCTCATCCCTCCTACCCAGCTGTCTTGAACCCGAGAGCTGCTTCCAGCACTGCATCCGGAGCAGAGTCTCTGTGTTTCCCTGCTTCTATAATGGCTCTAACTGATTTTCCAGCTATTACCGCCATCAACAACACCATTAACAAGAGACATCTAGGCAAACAGCAATTCCCCTTATGGCTGAGTTTAAGATAGATTGGAGTTCCCAGCTGTGTCTGGGCTGAGTGTATCCCTCTCACACCACAACTCCGAAGAGCCTTTTCTTTCTTTCAAAAGCAGCAGGGAGCTCTGCTTGCTGCATGACCCCCAGTCCCCAGTTAAACCATCCCACCGCTGTTACTGACTTCCAAATGTAGATCTGTCAGAAGCGTGGTCGTTGTGTTGAGATCTACCACCAAAGAAAAGAAAACCCAACAGTGCCCAATGAGACAGACTTTTGTTTGACACTCTCTCCCATCCCCCCCCCCCATATATATATATATATATGTACTTGCGTACACACGGGGTACCTTGATAGCAATTAATATCTTGTCACTCACTGCAAAGCCTCGGTTATATTAGCCAGAGCCATATGTTTCTTGCACATGCTGAAATGCTGTATATTTATGCTGCTTTTATAGTTTTCCTTCCTTGCAGGAACAGGATGTGCTGCCTCCTTTTTCCCTATGTTTTCTTTTCCTTCCTCTCAGTGTCATCTGCTACAGCTTCTCTAAAAGAAGCAGCTCAAACAAACGGGGTGCTCCTTGCACTACTGCCAAGACATGCTGCCCAGCCCTTGGTTGCGAGGGCATTTCTAACAGGAACTGAGGGCTCACCTCACGTATTTCCATCCAAAGTGTGCATTGCTGACCTTCATCGTGCGCCCACACTGCCTGACCATGGCAAGTAACTTCTGCAGCTTGGCAGGGGGTAGCTTGGCAGATAGGCCAGGCAGTTCATTACTTCCCACCACAGGAACTCTCTCTCCATGCTGCTTTTCCTTCTATCCTAGATATTGCACTGAGATTGCTACTATAAAGAAAACAAATACAGCAAGGTGCATACAAACTGCAAATAAAAAGTTAATGGTGGCATCCTTCAGTTCTCCATGGAGAGTAAAGGGCCATTAGCCTCATTAAAGCAAGGAAAATCATTTTTTGTGCTCCCATTTTCCTCTTTATTGCAGTGAGTCTTCATGAGCACACACACATATCTGTGCCTTGGAAACCTTGCTTTGAATTATAGCTTCTCATTACAAGGAAAAGGTGTCAGCTTCAGTTTCAGCTTTCCTTGGGAAGTGTTTTGCTGCCTTTCCTCCACAAAGGAGGCCCCTTGCTAGTTCATCCTGCATCTTTACAACCAGAGGAGACAGCACAAGTAACCTGGGTCTTAAGTCCTCACCTCTGGGTCTGACTCTCCTTGTCCCTCCCAGGGGTTAAATCCTCTACTATACTCCTCTATCCCAGGGTATAATTCTCAAAATCAGTAACTCCTTCCCCTCCATTTGCACTTCATGGGCTATACTTACTCATAACACAGTAAATCCACATGATTTGGTTTCTCCATCACTGCATGATTTTCAGTGGGGATGAGTGTGTCTCTGAAGACACAATAAAGATGCTCTTACACCTGCCAGGTTTAGCAGAAAGGAGGGAATGCATGTTTATTATTGACAATCTCACATTCATATACATGTCTCAACTCCACAAGGGACTGGAGAGCATGTCACTTCCTTCTCAATCCCACTGGAGAAGAAAGGTGCTCATCAAAGTTGTCATATCACAAAAGGAATGAAAAACAGAAAATACCGTTAAGTAAACACTGGCTATTATTTACATGAACTGTGTGAAAGAATCTGACTCCAAGGTTAAAAACAAAAAGCTTTAGCAAAAACCAGGGCAACAGATGAGTGCTTTCATTTTTGCAGCTTCCTTCCTTCTGAAAATAGTGGGCTGGATTTTCTCGTCAGTCATCTACTTGTAGTAAAATCAAAGATATTTTACTAAATCATGTGGACATGGTTTTCACTGACTCCATGGGCTGGTTCCCAATCTATGTCAGTGTAATAGAGATTAAAAGCAGGCCTGGATGGCCAATGACCATTGACACTGATGGTCCTGCACTGTGTCATGGTAAGGTCAGGACAGTTCTTATCTTTCTGCTTTGATGTGAAGCACTGAGGATACACATGAGTTACCCCAGTTGGGGCTGGGTTTGGATCTGAGTCTGAATTTTCTGTCAGAAGGTCGGGATTCAGACCTAGATGGAGTTCTGTCATGACAGATCAATTGCAAGGAGGAAGTTGTGAAATGTGGGGGAACTGAACACAAATCAAGCAGAAGAGAAGGCGGCATTCATCTGAAGGGATTTTATATTTAAACACAAAGACTTTGGGATGATGCAAGATGCCTGAACACCCGACTTGTGAATACTTCATTGACTGAACCCACAACTGATTACTTCGTACCAAATTTGTTTCTCTCTTACAAAGCAGCTGCAAACACAGACACTTGAGGAGTCTGTTCCCTTTGCTTATAAGCCTTGTAACAGCTCTTTGAAACTGCCTGTGTTTCTGATTCAGCAAGCATTTAAGCATATACTAGATTGAATTTTCACAAGTAAAATGCAATTTTGCTCACATCTTAATCCCCACCTCATCCCCATCCCCCCAAAAAGAAAAAAAACAACAGAGAGACCCTGAGAGATACCCAACCTATTTGCAAGATAAAAATTAATGCTGTTGTGCTATTGATCTGATTTCCCACATCCTCTTCCTGAAGAATCAGTTCCTATGTAGAAGTCAGTGGACAATGGCTCTGTATTTCTGAGTGAAGCTTCCTACCTGTGAAAAACAGCTGCTAACAGAGTTTGACTGTCAGGAAGCCAGTAGATGGATGCTTTGGGTAAGGAGTCATGACACGAAAGACGAAAGGATTACTGTTAAGGCATCTGTTACCCATCTCAGAAAAGAGAAGAGGGAAACGCCACTCAACCACTTATACAGGAGCTCCTGAGCTCCTGGGGACTTTAATTACCCATATATCTGCTGGGTATGATGTTCCTCAATCCTAAACCAAAATCATTCTTTTATTCCAGATAGGACCATTTTATTGTGTAATAAATCAAAAAAAAGAGAGGAATTATTCTAGATCAAATGATACAGAGAGAGGAAAAAACCTGAACAGTTTGGGAAGATAGGTGGGTCTGTAATGTTGACCACAGCTTTCTTGAACTGGGTCCATACAAGACAGTTCTGGGAGTGCACAATACCACAAAGGGGTTGGAGAGGGAAAGTGTGCATGAATGAGAGTCAACAGGCCAAGCAAGACAAGCATTCTTCCTGTTTATGCTCTATTCATTTTACATCATAAACTCTCCTCAAGCAGATTGCAACCTTTCAAAAATGAATTGGCTACCTGAGATGGCTTGCTAAATAATTTGAGCAGCCAAACAAAACCCGTATTCAAAATAGGACACTGAAATGAAATGACACTCAAAGCTATATGTAACTCTGATTGTGCATTGCTGTTCCTTGATCCAGTGAGTGTAATGAGTGTAATACCAGAGCAGTGATGTCTGAACCCATTTTAGCAAAGATGCAACCTTTTTTTAAAAAAAATGCTTCTTAAAGGGTTGCCTAAAATGTACTTTTTAGATCTATTTTTTTCCTCTGCTAGTAATTAGGTTAACTGTAGTGTATTTACAGTCGAGCGCCACAAATGAGCTCTAAAGTTAGATCTGCCTCTAAATATAGGCATTGCCTCAGTGCCACATGGGAAAGGAGAAAGCTACAAGCTCTGTCTGGTACACAGCATCTTTCTAGGGAATTGCCAAGCCCAGTGTAGTGTGTGTCAACACAATAAGCAGCCAAGCTTGCTTAACTGTTCACTCAAATGTGCCTTCTCTCAGCCCTACTGCAGTACAAAGAGAAGGAGTAGCCAGATCCAAGCAGGGGTTACTCCATGAGGACTTCAGGCATGAAAGGTTAGATACCCTGCACGGGGAAAAGAGAGACACTTCAGGGTGCAGCAGAGAAGAGCACATTAACCTAAGAGATACTAGCGTCAAACTGAGGTCTAATGGCAAAGTAACTGTGTGCTATGATTGTTCAGAGAAGCAACTGGAGAGATCCGGCTCTCTGTAGAAGACAAAAAAAAAGAGTTAAGGAAAATAAGCTCAAGCTTTACAGATACTGGGAAAACCAAAGCACTAGAAGAAACAGTGAAGAAAATTTCAGGAGAATAGAGAGTGACCAAGACAGTGAGCTGCTTCTTTAAAGGGCCAGGAAGTACAAGTGCAGAGACTTTGTCAAACCCGTGCCTGAGTGTGCTCTTTCAGAGATGTTGAATCCTCTTTTTAACCCACCCCAAAGGCTATGTGTGTTTTACTTGTACTTCTGGTCCATTAGACTCCTATGGTGAAACCTTCACTCTGTGGAGGATTTGGCTAATACTTAACCTCACCGAGCGAGGCAAGCAGAGCTGAGCAAGTCAAGGATGGAGAATTAGGCATGTAACAATGCTTAACTTCCCTACAATGAGTATAGCTCAACTATTTCTGTTAATGAGATCCCCCCTCCATGCATAATCAATCCCTGCTTGCATGGGAAGGTGCTGAAGGGCACGAGCTGACAGAAATAATCAGGTGAGCATGCCCGGGTAGCTGCCTTGCAGGCCACGGGGCAAATCACTTGTGTACATGTCACTGAACTCGCACAGAAATGAAAGGCACAATCGTATTGCCAAGTGCTGAGCTTCACACATCTCATATCCAACCTCAGAGGAGTGTTCAAGGCTCTAGTAAAAGTCTGCACCTTACCCAAGTGCTCTTCTAACAGAATGGGGAAGGCTGTGTTAGCACCTCTGGGCATATCTGTTATACCCTTCTTGGAGAAAAACACTGCAGTGGGTGGTCTTGAGCATGGCTTTCCTTGTGCCTGACTTGCATGAAGCTTTTATATTTATTTGTAACGTTCTTTATGTATTTATTCAAAAGTTTAATGACATTTAAATGAAAAATCTCATGCTGATTAAAAGCAGGTAGGGGAATAGCTGGGAAGATGAAATGTACCATACATAATCAGATCCAGATGACATGCAGCCCAGGGTTTTGAGGGAACGGAGCTAATGAATATAGTGAACCTCTGGTAATTAGATTTGAACAGCCATGGCAAGGGAGAGGAGGGGGAGAAATGCAAACATGGTATAGATCTTAAAAGGGGGAATAAACAAGAAGAAAAAAGAGTTATCCTAACACAGGCATATAAAAAGCCCACATCACTGACTATAACCCCCAGAGGGGAGGACTGAAAAGTGTTTCTTCAGCTTTCCCTTTCAAACTTTCCACCATCTTTTCACTCCCCACTTCCATAGTTGTGCTCTTTTTTGTTTCCTCTCTCCCACTTCCTCTGCATCTGACCTTCTGATTTTGCCCACATACCCCATTTAACTCCCTAGGAGACCTTTAGGGTTTTTCAGGATGAAGAACCCTTCCCAGAACATTCTTGATTCCCTTCCAAGGTACAACCTCTCTATCCTGCTCAATGTAGTTTCCTAAACAGTAGAGCTCCGTATTGTCGGTTTCCTTCTCAACAGCACTAAGGTAAACCTTTAATCCAGGCTAAGTACTTAAAGATGTGCATTTCTTTAACGTGTGACCAGTTCTGCTAAAATCAGGGGAATAACTGGGGTGTTAAGAACGCCAGAGTTTTTTTGCCTGCCCAGAACAGAGCCTCAAGCATTAATTCCTTTTCATTTCCAAACTGACTTTGTCCCAACAGCTGCTGTTGTGTTCAGGCCCATGTCCTCACCCGCACAAAAAAACCAGGCCCCTCTCACACCTGCCCTGGCAGACACCCCTCTGTAGCCAGTCTGACCTGCCACCTTCACCCTTCCCCGTGCAGGAGAGGGGAGCCTGGCTTTGCTTCTTGCCCCTGCCCGGCACATGGGGTTGGCAGCACTGGCTGCCCAGGGGCTGGTGGGCTGAGGGCGTTTGTGGCTCTCGGCTGGCCTCCACCCCGAGCTGATTGTGTAAAGGGCTTTTGTGCAGGCCAGATGCCTGAGTGCACTGACAATAGCCCCCTTCAAGGTGCCACACACCCCGAGGTTAGGAGCCACGACCAGGATGCGTGACCAAGTGAACCCACTCCGCTCTGTCCCGGGGCACCCACGCAAGGGGGAAAAGGGAACAAATGAGTTACAGTTTACTGGGGGATTTGGTGGGTTTGGGAGGTTGATATGCTGCACATCAAGCCTCGCTGAGCAGGTCTTTGGACGAATTCCTCACATTGCTTTAGAATTAGAGCGGAAGCCCACCAAAATCCTGCTGCTTGCTACACCCAGGCAACCCTCTAAATGTTGAAGCATCCTGTAGTGAAGGCATTGATGGAATAGGATGGCACTTTTCGGTTTGTGTTTTTTTCTGGTGTGGATAATGAATTATTTTCAATTAGTCCAAGAATCAGCATCACTATTTGAATTGTAGATTTTTACATTGAGTACAAAGTCTTTGATGTCTTTCCAAAGGAGTTTATATATAGAGTGTTAGTAGAGCTGTCTGATATGCAACAATTCCACTGGAGAAGGAGAAAGTGAGTCTGGATGGTGATAAAAAGCAGTACTTCTTTTTTCTCTTGATGTCTTCACTAAAGAGTGAAAGTGTCTCTTGGGAGCTGTTATTTGGATTATAATCTGAATTGCTTTCTGTGAGAGTACTCACTTTGTGGACTAGAAAGATCAGATTTGCACTGAAAAAATAAATTCCCTTTGGGACACTTAACACAACCCCTTTTTCTCCCCAAAGCCAGAAAAATCCTTTAAAGTTATTTTAGTAACACTAGGAACCTAGAATAGACTTTGCACAGATTTCGAAGAAGAGAGCAACATCTCCTTGCAGCACAGTTCGTTAACGATGGGTCAAAATGATTTGCTGGATCAGGAATATTTCCCTCCCTGGGAGATGTTGATTGAGGCTGTAAGCTTCTCATTTGTATATTGCACAGTGCAACTCAGTTAGCTGGGTTTGAGGCAATCAGATGTTAAAAGGCAATTTGGAGAAAATTGCATATAACTTCAGATGCCGTTCAAAAAGGATGGGGTAGTGGCATCTGTTTCTCATAACCTTTGAAGAATTACACATGTTTTAGAACGATACTGTTTCTTTAGAAGTAAACCATATAATTTCTGGGTTTTTTAAAATTAAACATGGTACCTTTAATTTATATTGTTATTCTAAAAAAGACAATGCTAACCTTTCTTGACCTTTCTCTGCAGTGTAAGTTATTGTTGGCAAGGTCATGTTTGGTCGCTTTGTCTGATCCAGGAGTGTATTTCATGAGTTACCTTATAATTTTAAGTGGTGACTAGACCTTTGTGTTCTAGATAACGTCACAAAAACAATTTATCCAAGGCATTTGACAAAGAGAGGAAAAATTGCCCACTTTTCCCATCAAACATAATTACCATTCACCACATCTAAATGAAGTGCTTGTTGCATCTTTCCTGGGTAACCAAAAGCTACTATGAATAGGTTTATTTCTCCATTAAATGGGAACGGGTGCAGGGAAGACAGGGGAAATGGGCTTTATAATTAACCCTCTTAGTGCTCCGGCAGAAAACTGATAGATCTGAAACAATCTGTGGTGGAATCTTCTCTTTTTGTTTTTTTTAATAAATGATGGAAAGCCATGAGGCAAGCGTCTCACCGCTCTCGCTGTAACACAGGGTCTGGCAGCGGGGTGGGACAATGACACAAGGGCAGGAGAAAAGGCGAACCCAGAGCAGGGCTCTGCAAGTTTATTCAATTAGGTACTAAATGTTTGGAACAAGGTTTCATTTGCCAACAGCCGTATACAATCATTTGTGGTTTTGAGGCCAGGGTAATTGGCATATTATGAGCTTTTGCCTCAGCTTTTGGCATCTGCCTGAAAACCACATGGAAAGAGGGAAGGTTCTGCATGGGGCTCAGCCAGGAACCCTCCCCAGGCAGTATAATCTCAGGAGCCATCAGTGAACAAATCTCACCCAGGTCTCATGGACACGGGGCAGATGCTGCCCACCAGCATTCCTAGCAAGCCCTGGTGAGTGGGAGAAAGAGTCCTTGCTAGGTTGTGTGCTACCAGAGCCAAGATTGCTTCACGTGCATGGATTTATGCTTTCAACTAGGGATGACTCTTTTCAGGAAATTGACTGAAGCTGCTTGTTAATTGGAAGCAGTGAGGGAATTTTATTTTCCATTGTGTGCTTCAGTCTTCAGTGATCCAGCACTCAGCACTAAGTTGTTACAGCTCGGAAGCTGGCACCAATCTTTATCCAGTGGTGACATGACATCCCTGGCCTCCCTTTGAACAGTCCAAGATGCTCTCTCCTCCATGCCGTGTTTCCTTTCAGGGCATGCTAGGAACTGCAACACCCTGCTCCTTGTATCCTCTTCCCCCATTCTGCTTTTTTTTTTTCCCTTTCACCAGCACATCACCACTTTGCTATGGGATGCTCTTTGGGGAAACAATAACCATTTGCTACACATTTGTGCGATGCCCAGCATGGCAAGCCCTGCCTAGGTCAACACTTTTTGGCAGCCTTGCAACAAATATTAAATGCTAATAGCACCACAGTGGAGCCATGCTTCATCATGAGTATCATTAGATGGGATCACGGTACTTCTTTTATTATCACCTGCTACTTCTTCCTGCTAAAGGGGGGTCAGTAACCAACATCACGTCTTGGTTTCTTAATTGTTTACACCTTAAAGAGCAACCCTGTATCCTGTAGAGAAGCTCCCAGCTGATCATTAACTCGAGATCAGGAGAGTCGAAATACACAGTACTACTCCGTATTAGTGTTCTTTAGTTATAATAATGGACTGCTTTTCCCCCGTGGTGCTCAGAGCTCTTTACAAAGAAAGAGAAGCATTGTTATTGCCATTTAAGGGGTGAAAAAGCTTAAGTGCAAAGAAGAAACGTGCCTTGCCCACAGTTAGACAGCAAAGGAGACTCCAATTCTTCATACTTCCCTTGTCATTGGGACTACTTACAAACCTACCAAAAGCTGTGTCATATCCACACCCCTAAGTGAGAACTCAGTGCAGTTACTTAATAATAACAAAAAGTATAATTTATCCCATATATGTCCAAGAATCAGCGCCAGTTGTTCTGGCAGGCCCTCATATGCTGTTTGGTTGGGGCGAGTCTGTTCTTAACAGATGCTCAGCTGCTTGTTAACGGGATGGAGAGATGCAAATGAAAATCTACAGGCTTCAGAATAAGCAAACTTTGTCCCTTGATCACAGCGCAGTGCCTCCTGCTCCTGACAGTTGCAGTTTTATAGTGGGTCAGGTGGACAACAGATGTTCACCTGCTTAACTACAGTAGCAGTAAAACTCTTAAAAACAGCCTCTGAACAAAAAGATCAATCTACTCTTGCTGCTTTGCAATCAGGCAGGAGCCCTTCAGATGTATTTGCCTATACGTCCCGTCTAATTTCCTCTCAGAAAGCTCAAGCACTGGAGCCTCCACTCTTGTCTTGGGCAAATAATTTCTTTCTGTGGTAAGACCCTGCTCCTCTGATGTGGCTCTCCTCCCCCATTCCACACGGCTAATTTAACTTTTCCCTCCCTACCCATGCTCGTCGGCATGGATGCAACATGCATGCTGAAATGTCATCACTCCCCCTCACAATCACACTGTTGTGCTTGCTCATCTGGGGTCCATCTGTGGGGTGGTGGTAATGGAGTCCTACTATGCTGGAGAGTAGGAGGATGGAGGGACGAGGAGCATGGGAATCCTGACTATTGCACTGAGCTGGGTGATCACACCCTGTTTACTGGGCTCAGTGCTGAGGCAGCTGTGTGAAGCTCCATACTCTGTGATATGGACAAGGACGTCTCCCAGGATGACCTCACACTCTTGTCCAGTGGAAACGCCATGCATCTTTTGTTCACTTTTTGCTGCTGATTTCTCTGGTGACTATAGGTAAAACCTAAGGGACTTTGGAGCTTAACATTCAGAGTGCCTGTGCCATGTTGAGAGTAAACAGGACCAAAGCAAACATCCCTGCTGATCCATGTTGGTCTTCTGTGCTTAGAAACTCAGGGAAGGAATTGAAGCTAATAGGACCAATGACTTTCTCCAGAGCTTTTATACTGTGCATGGGTTTGCTGCTCTCTACAACACCATGGAGCTGATACCTGCAAAACTATCATTTTTAGTGAATCTGTATGAACAGAGACTGGCTTTGACGCTCAAAGCTAATGTTAGGCAGCACATGGAGATGCGTAGGATGTGAGCTGGGATTTCGTGGTCACACTTTCTGCTGAAGCATGTGTCTGAAGGCCAGTGAGAGGCCGACTACTATGAGCCTGAGGGAGATGTGCAGTGATGCTTGCAAAGCTTCTCACAGCAGAGCTGCTGACCACAGGTGGGGCAGAAAGGGCCACATGGGCTAAAGATACTGCTGTCCATAGTAAGACAAAACCCTTGTCTAGAAAAAAAGAAAAGTTAAGGAGTTTTTTCTCTGTGTACTTCATATGTAGCCTGAATTTTCTGCTGCTCGGGGGAGAATGCCAAATAAAATTCATATCCTTCAAAGGAGGAAATTTGGTTTAAAAATGAAAAGAGCTAGACATATGTCTCCTCTGAAAATCAATAGGATTTATGCACCCCAATCTCTTTCTCATTTTAAGACTTTCATCCCACACAGAGCACTCAGCTATGCTTTTATGACCAGGTTCCCCTTCCTTGCAAAATCACCATCTCCTTTTCATATTCATCACCAGTGGGGATCAAAACCAGCCTACAACCCAGCAAAGGCAGGCTTCATGTTTTCCTTCTACATCTTTGTTTAGCCCTCTGACAGAGCTCTGGAAAAAGCCCAGGCTGCAGCCTTAGCTCAGGGCTGAATGAATAAGGGTCACCATGCTCCAGGATGGAGGTTCATTGTCACACAAGTGAGACAGAGATGGCTAGCTAAGCTGGAGGTGGTTTGAAGAGAAGGTACAGCACTCAGCTGTGCTCACCTTCAGAGATACTAATCTCACAGGCTTGCTCTTGCCTGCAGAAAGCAGTGCTGTGGCTTATTCAAATGTTGGGAGCGGGATCTTAGCCATTATGCTCCTGTGGAAATGCCTTTTCTTCCTGGGAAGAGGAAGAAGGACACAAGGGGTCACCTCAGCTGCTAGGGCTGAGGTCTTCAACAAGCCATCTGATGATTTCCTTGAGGACGAGCTGGTTAAGCAGGAAAAGCAGGATGAAAGAAATAGTGAGCAAGTGCTGCTGTCTTGGCAAAATCATCTAAGAGTTGATAATTCAACAGACTCTTTGTGAATTCCTTTGCTTTGGTTTTACTCATGGCCATTACTATTTTCCTAATACTAAGCAACGTCTGGAAAAGCATGATTAAAATAAGAAACAAACCCCACCAGATAACAGGGAGGCACTGCTAGAAATAGGATCCCAGCTGCCATCTACTTCCTTATAAAACCAAAGAGATCTGCTCTTTCTCCATCCTGCATTGAAGAGCTTGTGCAGTTGAGGATGTTTTTCATGCCTATCGGGACATTCTGTATTTGAACTGCATAGTCCTTTTTCCTTATCCCTCCTAATCATTCTTGCTTTTTCTTGCATTACTTTGCACTCCTCTAACTGCTTGTAGACAAGAATGCTGTCAGCAAGCATATGAAGTCTCAAATGTATTGAATATGAGCTTCAAGAATGAAAATACAGAGGTATTGCAGACCTCAAGTCCACTGAGATAGCAGGTTGAGTTATGGTGACGTTCAGTCTTTGGGCTGCTATAGTAAATTCATAGATCTTTATACTGGATTATACGCTGGCATTAGAACTGTTGTTAAAACCTAACACACAGGATTTCTCAAATTACTCCCTGATGAAAAGATTGGGTACCAGGATTTGAAGTAAATGAGGTACTTCTTTTGCCCAACATTTACTTTAAACCATGGAACTCACTGCCAAATAAAGCTGCAAAGGGAAATGCTTAAGTAGGCTTAGCAAAAAATATCAGCTGAAGTTGAGAAAGACTGGCTCATGAGCAGTGGTTAAAGATGACAGGACAGATGGTCATAAGGAAGAATCAGTACAAAGACAGCCCTGAGCAGGCTGGAAGGTTGGGCCAGCTAGGGAAGCATGAAGAATTGGACTCTCCTTTGCTGCAAATATTCATGACTGGATTTGATAGGGCCCTGGATAGCTCAGACCTAGGCTCTGCTTTACATAGACCAGATGGTCCCCAAGAGCAGAGACCCAGCCCAAACTTACTGAGATTCTATGGATTCAAGCCTGAAATCAAATAGTCAGGCTGAGGGGAGAATTCTTTTTCCTTGGTCTTCGCTTTTATTTTTCTAGGTACCTGCTGCTGCCCATTGGCAGAAATGGCATGCTGAGCTGGGTGAATCTAACCCAAAGCTTTTGTATTCTTACGATTCCTCTGTTGTAAAACCCCATTTTCCTTTCCAAGGAGGATGCTGTAAATTCAAACTTAACATTGGAGGTAGGGCAACCTTTTGACATAGCCATGCAGTCACTGGGATAAGCTATATTATTCAGATGAGTTGTTAGCTGCTGCCCAGGTAAAAAAAATGAACAGAAAGCAGATGGGAATAGGAAAGCAAGGGATGCATGTCCTGAACATCACTGCTTCCATCAATAAAGCTGTCTCTGGTACATGTGCATGCCTGTGTACCACGCATTGCTGAGCTGGAGCGGAGTGCTTAGCAGACAGCACTACCTGCAAACCCCCTGCCCCCAAAGGACCATCTCCAATCAATCTGAAATGATGGTGGGTTCACTGGAGTGCCTCACGACTTACATCCACCTGGGACAGCAGCTCTCTCTTTAATGGCAATAGCAGCGTGTGGGCAGGGGAAGGAGGCAGCCAAGCAGAAGGATGGCTGGTGCAAGTGGATCAGCGCTGCACGCACGGCATGGATGGAGCCATCCAGAGTGACCCTCAGGCCACAGTAAGATGGGCCCTCAGCAGCCAGCACCACCCTCACTCTGTTGATGTCAAGGGATCTGCACGGAGCTGGAGGTGCAGCCTTCTCTTACATTGCCTTTGTTAATAATACAGCTGCTGCAGTGGGTGGCAGCCTGGGCTCCCAGTCTGCTTCATGTGGAGGCCTTTGTCCTCACTTAGGCAGTGAGGAGATGTTCTGGGTTTGTTTCTGGGCCAAACAAAAGCCTGCTCCAGCGAATGCCACTGTGGCTCACAGGCTTTCATCTCAGGACCTACCTGTTCTCTCAGCTCCACCTACAAAACATGCGTAACTCTCTGTGTTTGTTCTCAAAACAAGCATTCAAATACAGTCTTTTGTATTTTCTTTCCATAAGAAAACCAGAGCAGAAGAAACCTGTGTCAACAAGCCAGTGGGAGCACCCTTAGCTGCAGGAAGCAGACAACAACAGGGGCACCACTTTCAGATTTCCTCACAGCTCTGCAGCAAACAACAGGGAGCAAAACAGCAAACCCAAAGTGGAAAGAGCCACTGGTGGGGTTTGCTTTATGAAAAAATGCTGTCCTTGTGTCCTGTAGACATTGGTCAAGGTGAAGCCAGGCAGGGACCCATCTCTGAGCTTTCCCCCACTCTTTCATGGCCTCACTTCACTAAATCTAACACCGTTCCTCTACGAAGTGCGGAAGTCAGCACTGTGCACAGGTGGCTCCTTTATGAAGCTAAGGGTGGAAAGATGTCCGAGTTTCTGAGAACCTTCCTTGAGTCTCTTGGGTTGCATGGAGCCTGCCAGGATGAAGGGATAGCCCCCAACACACAGGGAAAAACTTCCTGCCACAAAAGTCCAACAGGGTCTCCACAGAGTCTGTGTAAGCCCCTGCTCTGAGCAAGACAGCCTGAACTCAGCAGGGACATGAGTCCTAGTCCTGGGTGCAGAGCCGCTGGAAGATGCAACCAGGCGTCTGCCTTGTACAGCCCATGGCTTGTGTTCTCTGTCTGTGTTCTCTGTTTGTCCTCTAACCTCTTTGAACTGCCTTTTTAAATGTCTAAACAGTGCTCAGAGTGGGGTTCTCACAGAATTACCATCCAAATTATAATTATACCCAGACATGATATTAAGTTGAAGGGCCAAGTACTCAAAAGTTAGGAAACAATAGAATTTATATTGCCTCTGTACTTTAAGCAAATCCTTCCCTCAGCAGCTGCTGTGGTTTCTGTGCAGCCTGTTTGCTGCAAGTGGGAGAACCCAGGGGCACGTTTCCTGGGTGTCCTCAGTAACTCCCTGCTGCTGCCATGAGGAGTCAAACACAGGGCAGCACCGCACACTCCCATGGCAAAATAGTCACACAGGGCTGGCTGAACGTGTTGGAGGTATCCGCCTTTGTCCCTCCCATGTACCCTGCAGCTGTGGGAGCACAATGCTGGGTGGCCAGTGGGGTGAAGGGGCTGGTGGATGAAAAATACCTCAGCAGGAGCTAATGGTTTTTTCTAGCCCAGATCACTTCTGTGTGAAGACTAGAGGGGTGGTACAAGGGTGAGGATGAGAGTGAAGACTAGGAAAGAAGGACTTATGCTGGCTTTGCTCCAAACAAAACTGTGTCCGGGGAGACACAATAAAGACGCTCTTACACCTGCCAGGTTCAGCAGAAAGGAGGAAAATGGAATGCTTTTATTTACATTATCTCATTCTTATACATGTCCCAACTCCACAAGGGATTGGAGAGTATGTCACTTCCTTCTCCATCCCACTGGAGAAGAAAGGTGCTCATCAAAGTTGTCTTATCACAAAAGGAATGAAAAACAGAAAATACCATTAAGTAAACACTGGCTATTATTTACATGAATCTGTGTGAAAAGAATCTGACCCCAAGGTTAAAAACAGAAGGCTTAGCAAAAACCAGGGCAACACAAAACATTCTTCCAACTTAGGTAAACAGCAATACTCGTGTGACGTTCTCTCGGAACCTCTTTTACCCTTCACAACTCCTGAGCCAGTGTTTCTTAATCCAAGTTACTGAACATGTTAAGCAAGGATGGAGACAGGGGGAGATCTAGCAAAGAGAAGCAGAGGTCATGTTTCTGAGTGACTGAGTGTTGTCCTGGATAATGGAGTTCTTCCTGCTCAGCACCTTGGAGATGTTAAACACATCACTCCGTCCAAATGTTTTGCAGGCAGTCACTGCTTTTCTTCCTCATTTTTTTGAGTGCTTTTAAGTCCTTGCTTCAAACCAGAAGAGCACGTGGACTTGTAGAAGTATATGCCATCAGATTTTGTCAATACAGCCATTAGTCTCTCACCTTCTCAGATATGACTAACCTATTTCAGCAAAAATTCAGTCTGGGGCAATCCCCAGGAATGTAAACTTTCAACCCACAAGGTGAAGTGGTGGAAACACTGATAAATATCTCAAATCAGGTTCTTGGAATGGGAAGCATTTGGCCTGCTCATAAGAGGCGAAACCAATCCACAACACTTGAGAATAGAGCTTGTCTCTATAAATAATAAAAAGGAGCAGCTGTTATCTAAAAAAGTCAGAGCATGAAGCTAAAATGTCCTCCAGGGTATTTGTATACACTTGCAGGAATTGGCACACAGCTGGAACGGCTGTACAAAATGCCTCTCTGAAACTAATGAGGCCTTACCTGTGCTTTAACATGAAAGTGACTGGGCTTCCACGTGAATCGTGGAAGGCTGTATTGCTCCAGCTCTCCTTCTTCCAGGTAAAAAGGTGTAGAAGTACACTACCTGAGGCCTGTTATTCCATTTGCAGAAGTGATTCAGGCATTCATGCTGCCATGGTATAGATTCAAAATCTAGGTGACTAGGGTTGTACATCACTGTAGTGGGTCAGGTTCTTCACCTCTCAGCTGAAGCTCTTAAAGTGATGTAAGTAAAAATGTTAAATCTGACTTTATTTCTAAACTTGGGGAAAATTTGGCTCCAGGTAGTAGCGTGTCCTAAAGGTGATGTGTTTAGTCCTCACCAATGGTGAAAAAGAGACTGTCAGTTTGAGTGCTTCACTGTTGGTTCCTGCAGCTGAGGATGTTTGCCCTGAACATCCCTTTCTGTAGCTGGTGGCAACACTGAAAAGGAGTAACTCCTTCCTTTAAATGTTTGGGAGGGAATTGATGGGAAGAGAAAAGACACAGATCACATCAGCTGTAACATGCAAAGTCCACTTTTCTTCGACAGCCTCCCTGACACCGGGGCTAGAAAGCCTTTTGTTCAGGTGAGGGTCTTCTCTCACTTTGGTCAAGCAGCCTGGTGGAGAAACAGGCTCACAGAAAAAGTGGTTCTGGAGACTCATGGTAAGGGACCCCCCTGTTGCTCACAGATTTCACATTTTAGGGTGCTGCTTTCCTGGGTGCTTGGGCTTTTCTTGAAGTTGATTTTGACTACAAGAAAAAACATTGCTTTTAAATTTTAAAAACTGCCTTTTATGCACTCTCTCGCTTGTTGCCTTTCTTTTCTTCCTTTCCTTCTGGCCTTTGGGGTTTTTTTCTTCCACATCATAGTCACCACATCCTTGAAATGGGAGGAGAGAAACTAAAAGAAAATATTTAATACCTCAAGTGTTTTTAAATCATCAGCAATTGGTAGAAGCCTGAAGAGGTCATCCCCAGAAGTAATCCAGCTGCTGAACTCCTTACGGTTGCTACCTTTCCAAGAGCAGTGCCATTTCCCCATGAGGTGGGTGTACTTATTTATTGTGTCATTAGAGCTGTTTTATTTCAGACAGCCTTTAACTATTTTCCCTGGGGATTTGCCAGGCTGGGCAGCAAGCCAAATGGAACCCCCTAAAGTTAAGAGCTCGGCTCTGTTGGACACAAACCACTTAACATTTCAAAGACGACAAAAATGGTACATATCCAATTTGTTTCCAGCAGGAAAGAAATAACTGGCAAGCAGCACACTGAGCCCATCACAACAGACAAGCCATGCCATGGTGACTCCCCTTCTTTGGGCAAGAGCAGGGCACTGCTGTATGGAGTATCTACAAGTTGTGATTATGGACTCTTCACTCTGTTTGCCATGGCTCCAGAGAGGCTGAGACTGATGCTCCAAAATCCCATGCTCTATTGTTGCCATGGACTCTTACTGCTGCTACTTTCCATTACCTCTGCAAACCTTCCTCCTGCCCTGCTCACAGGGCTTGAATTTTGGTGTTATGTATCTTGAATACAGCTGTCCAGAGCTCAAAGGGTGGTGCTGTTCATAATTCACTGTCCCCAAGCCAGGGGACAGCAGTCACACCTGGCACAGGTTCTTCCTCTTCCGAGATACTCAGACTGCTTTCATACAGGGATGCCACCATGGGTTTTGGGATTAGCTTTCCACAGACCTTCAGATGGATTAAACTCAGTTGCTGCCAGATTAGGAGAGTGCAACACAGAGGATCAGCTGCAAAAGCTGATTGAGGGACAGGAAAAGATCCCTTGGATTTCAGCAGGTCGTAGATCCAGGCTGTAGGAGGGAGCTCAGCAAATTGTACACCCTGGTTCTCCCTCGTATGAGGAACAACACTGATCATCCCTGACTGAAGTCAAATGCTTTAGGATCTCACAGTCCCAAGGGCAAATTATGTTTTCATTGGGTTTAATGTCTGGTCCAACATTTGGTGCAAGATACTTTGGTCTGTTTGGTGAACAGTACAGTCCTGAAGGGCAACCAGCTCGCCAGGAGCATTATTCCTGCAGGACCTTTCAGATAGCAGCAGAGTTTCTCCAGATGTGGGCTTGTGAAAGGCAAATCCAGATCTGATGCCTCAAAACAGTAAAAAAAGCATTGCCACCCCCATCTCTGGGGCCTGACACTTCCTCTCAGCCTCACAACCTCTCAGGTCATGACAACAAAAGACACCCCGTTTTTAGCAATCCCAAATTGCCTGGCTGCTTTCCTCACGTGGTGGGACACAGCAATGCAGAGGAGGTGGCTGTAAAAACCTGCAACAGGGGAGAAAGGAAGCAGCTCCCACACTGGCAAACCCAGCCAGTGTGTCAGATCCTAGCAAGAGATCACTGCTCAGAAAAGCAGGGAAGGAGGCACACATAGAGACAAGACCAGAAACATAATCATCTGTGTTTTCAATGAATAAAACATGGCAGTCCTCACAGGCAGAGGGTGAGGTAATAAGGATAATAATAATAGTAATGAAGTGTTTGGTCTCTGTTTCTTCTGGGCTTCAGGGGCTCATTTTGTAAATGATTATTTGTATAGCTGATACTGCTGCCTCACAGCTCTCACTGCTCAGACTAATGTCCTGCTTTTCTCTCTGCCAGCAGCCTGGCTTTGCAAGTGTTCATGACTCAGCAGTAAATACATGCCCTGAAGGTGAGCTGGAGCAGCAAGGATCCTTCCTAGAGGCCAGGTCCAATGCTGGCTGGCTCCAGTGGAACTCAGCTCTCTTGGAGGGTCCAGCACTGAAGGGCTGCACCTGCCTGGGGAGGACCAAGGGAAGATTTAGGCTTGAGCAAAAGTCCAATGGCCACCCCAGTAAAACTGAGCCACCAAGCAGGCACTGAAGGGAGGCTACATCTGTGTCCAGTCAGTCCTGCTGGTGGTTCTGGACTGGTGAAAAGAGTCCACAAGGGCCAAGCTGGCCACAGATTGGATCTGCACCCGGAGCACTTTGTAAGTGCAGAAATTCCAGTGAGCTGCCCTCAAACAGGCAAGCACAGTGATGGCAAACAAGGGGCAGCAGACACCCTCTGCTGCTGCAGGCCTGTGCTCCTTTGGAAGGAACCCCCATTGAGTTGCGTGATCTTGGTAAAGAGGCAGCCCATGACAACTGGGTTGTTGCAGAGTAAACCTGTTACTCTGTTCCTGCAGAGTAAACCTCCTCTCTCCCCTGTTTTTATCTAGTAACAGAAGAATAGAGGTGGGGCAACAGCTGGAAAAGATCCTGATGTTGGTGTTACAAAGTCCTCGGGGATGACAGGGAAGGGATCTGAGCGGGGCGCCTGCCTGTGCCTGGCACCACCATCCTGTCCAAGGGCACTTTGCAAGTTGAGATGGATCAGCAGGGCCTCGGGCGAGGGGTACCCAACTGCAGCCAGACCATGAGCTTCTGCCATGCTGGGGCTTCAGTGCAGGTCTCCTGGTCTGTGCACACCAGGGAACCTCTGCATCTGTTTAAGGAGGGATGTGAGGCAGAAATCTCTACCAGCCTTGCAGCAGGTTCTTACAGCTCTCTGAAGAAGAGTTCAGCCTTTGCCTTGAATCAGTCCAGTAGAAAGAGCGAAATTCTTGCCCAACAGCTTCAGCAACAAACTGTAGCTGGTTTCCACATAACCTGCACATAAAAAGATACCCATAATAGTAAATATGTGAGTGGTGAGACAGAAACAACGTTCTATCTGCATTTAACCCCTCCTGTGCAATGGGCACTGGCAGGGTATTGCAACACGTTTTTTGAATTCCTCCTCCACTCGAACAAAATCTGTTTTCCCAGTCATTTGTGATTATTTATTGTGATTTTATATCAATAAATCTGTTAGTTTACAGGGCATGGAAACGCTTTCCCAAACTTGGACTTTTAAAAGAACATAAAACACATACTAAAAATTAATCCTTGTGTCCTTCCTATGTCCACTTCTTTTGGGGGAAAAAAAAGAAAAATACAAACCTTTTTATTTTGAAATAAAGAAATCAATAATTACAAGTGTTCAGGCTTTTCCCACACCCCACCTTTCGTCCCAGAAAGAGATTAAAGGACAGAATACAGTATGCTTTCCACAAAACAGAGGGATTTTAGTAGGATCATTAATAGACATTTAATTTTAACAAGTGCCACTATAAACATTTCTCTAAAATTCCCCCGGGAACCAGGATTTTATCACTTTAGGAGCACTGCTTGGCTCTGTGATATGCCATGATGCTGGATAATGATCTAATAGGCCTCACTGACAACAAGCTGGCACCCTGCCACGGGCATGTGAAGCCATCCTCCAGCCAAGAGCATGAGAAAACCTGCAAATAATGCCTCCTGATTTCCCAGTGATTAGAACAGCATGGATTAATGTGGCTGCAGCCATCTCGTGCAAATAAGGCATGAAGTAAAGTGCCTGAGCCTGGACAATACTGCTGATGGCTGATTTTGTCATTCCAATCACCTAGAAATGTAACTGGGGAGTTGCTTCTTTGTTCCACCTGCAAAATGAATGAAGGTTCACTTAAAAAGAAAATAGTACCATTCATTTAAAAATGCACTGGTTCAATACTGCTTTTTGGTTGTCCTTTGATTAGTAGTGTTTCTTATTTGAAAAAAAATAACAAATGTCTGAAGTAATGTTGTAGGTAGTGACATTTTCTCCTTCATTTTTTTTTAAGGTAATGATTTCTGTGAAATTCTTCATGAAGAGAGGATATTTCAATTTAATTTTATTTCACGTTTATTTTGAGACATTTCCTTGAGCTCATGCAGGTATTTTCTGTCATAGTAGATTAAAGGAGGAAGAGCAGCATTAACTGAATTTGTCATCATTTTACACTTGCTCTGAGGTCTGTAATGCTCTGCAAGACTTACTTGTCTTCATTTCCAGGGCTTCTCATGGAAATTTCCCTTTGAAAGTGGGTCATATCAGCAGTGACTTTCTTACTTGTCATTTGCAGTTTCTGATTCAAACCAAAACAACAAAGAAGAATTTTTGCTTGAAAGTTGTCAAGAAAAATAAAAGCTCTTCTTAATCTGTTGCAAAAGCTCACCTCTCGTTTTGCAGGCTTTGGATGCAAAACCATGGATTTGCTGATCTTTTTCTGGAAAATGAGTCTCCATTGTTGAAGAACCAATGAATGGAGACATGTAAGCTGAGACCAAAGAAGTGTTGTCTAGGTTTTGCTCCCAGGATCAATCTTTCCAAGGATCTGGCATCAGGTTGTTAATACCCTTAGATGATTAACCCACAGCTCATTGTACATCTGTGATAAAAGGACAATGGTTTATGGAGTTCTCATTTGGACTAACCTCGTGATTTGGGGTGAATTAACCAGGACGAATTAAAGAAATCCTTCTGTAGCATTTCTCACTGATGCTGTCTGCATCTAGACAGGGTGAATATTCCTCTCCATCCACCACCGAAAATGGCGTTGATGGTGAAGAAACTTGGGAAAGGCAGAAGCCCTCCACCTGGATACCTCCTACAGCACTGGGTGTGCAGCTGCAATGGTCTCCCCCTTCCACTCTTGAACACCCCACTGGTGCTCACAAACTCACCCCAGAGGCAGAAATTTCCAATTTGCCTGCTGCGTGCTAAAATTCAAATCTCTTCAGAAAGAATCATCTGTGGAGTCCTGCTCTTCCAGGGTGGCCCAATAACAACAAACTCTCTTTTCTAGTCAAGAGAAACAGCAGGAACCTGGCTCCAGCCTAGCCAATCCTGGTATTAGAACCAAGCAAAACCATACTCTGACCCGCTAATATAGACAGCCAGCTCTACAAACACAAAAGAGGAAGACAGTTTCTGTTGAAGAATGATCATTCTGATTGCTTGCAGCACATACTTTTCATATGGTTTGGAGTTTTTTCCTAATGGTGCTAAAAATAGCATCATGTGAGGCTTCTTTATATTAAGTTTATTTGTAAATTTAATAAATTGAAAAGAAGAAAAGAATGCAAAGCAATAAAAAATTAAGACAACAACCATTTAGGGAAATAGAAAGAAGAGAAAGGCATAGAAGTATTTATCTGGGATCTAGAAAAAGAGGGAGATCATTGACAGTCTTCATTTACTAATAAAATAAGATCTCTGAATATAAAACAGGAAACAACCTCTGGATATTTTAGTACAGATGTAATTTTCATGGCTAAAAGCATCCTTTTGCCTTGCATCTCACATTATTTGAGATTTGAGATCACTAAAATTCCACAAAATCAGTCAAAATACTTCTCTAGCCCATGGGCAAACACCCACCATATGAGTTTTGCCAGTGACTGTGTCAGATGTATTACGCTTGTAGGGGGATACTAGTCCTAATCAGTCACTCAACATCTCTGAGCTTGTCTTTTCCACCTAAGAGAATACAATAAGCCTTTAATTCTTCTCTTACATCACCCCACAGTGACTTTTCAGTCCCTTACCCACCTGGGTAATTTTTCATTTAATAAATAATAAGGATCAGAATAAGCAAGCGTGTAAGGTTTCAATTAAATATTTAAAAGGCCAGTTCTGTGGCTGCTGCAGACTGTACCCACTTTCCAAAATCCTTTAATGACAGTTTTCATTCACAGAGGATAAGCATGAGAATATATATGACATTGCCCTGACTGCTTAAGAAAAATCTCTGTATTGATCCCTTGGTAGGCCCGAGATTTTTCTCATTCAAGCTTAAGAAACTGATAGGAGGGTTCCTACAGCTACATCCTCCCACTCGCCCACTTGGCACTTAAACTGTAATAGGTCCTTTCCTGACAAGTGGTAATCTTCCTCTCCCCATGACATCTCTGCCAGACCTCCTCACTGGAGCACACAGGTGCTTATTTTGCATGAAAAAAAGGTGCGGAATGGATTTCATTAAACTTTTTTTTTTTTGGGGGGGCCTCAACCAAGCACATGAGGTGTGTACCTCAGAAGGCAACAGTTACGGAAAAATCTGACTGATAAGAGGAAATTTCCCTCCCCCACCACCCTCACAGCACTGCAGCCCTTCAGCACAGAGAGTGCGGCCTGGGCGAAGCCTTGTGCTCACCTGGTCCCTGGCACAATCCCCATGGTCCCTGCGGGAGTTTTGCCCAGGAATAAAGGAACGCACCCTAGCAGTGGTACAAGCATCCCCATTGCCTCTAGAGTTTGGCTATGGAGCTGCCTTTCTTGTGCCTTAACTTGCAATGGCAGACACAAAGTCCTGCTGGGAAAGAGCAAGCTGAGAGTAGCTCTCCTGAGGACCATATGAGGTCTGATGATCATTATGAAGACATCAAATGGCAATGTTTCAGAAACGTGACTGTACCATAGCCGCGGGTGAGCAACAGGGGCCCTGTGATTCCTGTAATGATGGCATTGTTGGTGTTTCACTATTTTCTGTCATCTCAAAGGCAGTGTGCTAGTTTCATGTGATGGGGAATATTTTCAGCTTACAGTCACGGGCAGCTGCAGTGATACAGACAACAAGCAAACAGAAGGAAGAGAGAATAGCAGTGATCTTTAATGAGATTTTCTGTGGTTAAATTTTTTGTGGTCCAACAAAATTTGGAACCAAAGAGAATGAAAAATCAGAAGAGTCAGGTTGAACCAGGGCATCTGATGCTATCACAAGCCTTTTCAGTTTTGCTTACATTATTTTATTGTCAAGCACAGCATGGTGTTAGGCATATACATGTGTAACACTGGGGCTTCCTGTTCCCGGGTTCATTGCTCCATTAACCAGTGACATCAATCCATATGTTAAGGGAGAAAAAGAAGGTATTAAGGATTATTAAGGATTAGAGGTGGACTAACAAATAATTTAAACTCAAACCCCATTTTAAGCTTGCAGTTCAAATCTCTCTCTCTCTGTGGTCAAGTCTGAGTGCCTCAGGTTCTGACAACAGCAGTATCTGGCTGCACACCCTCACTGCTGAGTTAGAGAGGATCTGTATCTACATGGGTGATGTGCTCCTGTCTGAAAAGAAATATCCATCCAGGGTTCTAGTGGAGCCTTGTTCTCTGATATAAAATCTATTTGATAATTTAAGACACCCAGACATGCTCGTTTTTTTGAAGTGTTGCTCAGCTATCCCACAAGCAGAGAGGCAAGCTGTAATTTTAAGCAGCAGCTCATCAGATTCCCAGCCATCACCTACTAATTAATCTACCGCAGACTTCTCGCTTGGAGCCTTGCTTCCAGAAAAGGGCTGCCAGTTTTTCTGCCTTTTTGTTACACCTCCCTGAGGAGCAATCTAACCTGACAAAGGATTTTTTCAGGCCCACCGACACAAGCATCTTCAGTGGGGATATATGAACCAGTAACCTCCCAAAATGGTCTTCAGATTTAAAGGTTTGAATAGTTTGATTGCATTAAATCCCTGTGCCTGTCTGCCTTTCTGTACAGAAGGCAAGAAGATGAACAAGCAGCACCATCTCTGTTCAACTCTGGAGCCAAAACCAGGGACAACAAAACTACCCCCAAGACACCCACATCACAGTTGTCTGTAGGAAAGCAGCTGAGGAGTGCTAGAGCAATGCAGGACTGTAGCACCTTGCACTGGAGAAGATGGAAGGGTTGCCAGAGAGGTCCTGAGAGAGCTTGAGAGGAAGCACAGTGCTGTGGAGAGGAATGAGAGTTGTTTGTCAGGAGGGGCAGGAGGAGGAACCTTCCTTGCCCTGCTGCAGGGGACAATGGTGGGAAGAGCAGCAGGGATGTCTACAGGGATATTCTGGGATCAATCAGCAGGGGAAATCCAGGAGCATCCCACTGCTCTGCAGTGCCATCCATGATGCTGAGGAAACCCTCCAGCCCTGCCAGTGCAGGTGTTGTGCTGAAGCAGCAAATACCCCTCAGCAGCTGAAGTCCAACGTGGCCTCCCACCTGAGCCAGTGTTAACCTGTAGCCCTCCTCCAGCCAGGTTCCCTCCCTGCTCCCATGGCAAGCCCATTGTCCTGTGCAGCTGCTGCCAGGCAGGCCGTCCTGTTAAGGATATCCCCACCCTGTGTGTTTTGGGATCAGAATGTGCCTCTGGGATCAAGATGCCCCCGACAGTGCCTTTGCATAGGTGTCCTGAAATCCTGCAGAAGCACAGCCTGCTGTCCGAAGGAGAGCTGTTTAGCCTCACTGCTCATTTATAATCAGAAAGACATATGTTCTCTGGTTTCACACTGAATGGAGCACGAGGACTCATCAGGGTCTGTGCAACCACCCCCTGCCTACTTTGCCAGCTGGGGGATGCCAGACACGGTGTGCTGCTGGGCATGGATGCAGAATGAGATCCTGGGGAGGATGCAGAATAAGGAGCTGCTGAGTGGAGACCTCATTTCTGATCACTGGGGAACTTCATGCTCCATCGGTACCACAACCTCATGCACAGATGAAATACTACACGGCGCAAGAACCCCTTCATCGTATAAATCAAGGCAAGGAAGATTGAACAAAGCCCTTTCTGTACTCCTTCCCAACAGCCCCACTGCTTCACAGGGTGAATGCCACAAACTAAACTTCATGGCTGAAACCTTTTGCTAAAAGATGAATTTCATGCTTTTCCTAGGCTGGCTATGTATTCATTCGTGGGGCTGTCAGAGAGCTAACCTTTCCCTGTTAATCTGTTGTCCATCTTAATAAGGGAACAACAAAGCAGAAGCACTCTTAGACTTAAAACCAAGAATACATTAAAAAGCAGAGTAGAAACTGCCTTTCTACAGAGGCAGTGAGCATCCAGCACTGCTAATGATATTGAAAGTGGGGATTAAGCAGCAAAGCGCTGAGGGAGCCAGCATATGGCAGCCCATTGACCTGTCCCATATGCAGCAGCTATTGTTCCCTCCCTACTGTCCCACAGCAGCCTACTCCTGCTTTCTTGTGGCACAAGGGCCAGGGCCAAGGCTGGGATCTGCTAAAACTAGACATTTACACATGAATTGTATAACACTGCTGCACAGAGAACCAGGGTGACCTGTGCCTCTAAGCAGTGTCCCAGTAATGAGGCTCAGCAGAAAAAGAAGCATTGGGAAGGTTGCTCTGGGTATGCTGGTGGAGAGGGCCTTACAGCAGCACTTCCTGATGTGAAAAACGAGGTTCACGCTCCTGTGAGAATTTAAAAGTTTAATAAAAGGACAATAAGGGACAGGAACAATAAAGCAAAAGTTACAACGCTGGGTACCCTTGGCTCCAAGCCAAGAGCACACCTGCTATTTCAGAGACGCCCTTTACATACCTTTACTGTTAATGCATATTCATAAACAATTATACATATTTAAACCTTTCTCCCAAACTAGTTTACATTTTCTAGGAAGTGTTTAGCATGGCCCCTCCTGAGGTCCACCTTTTTAGAGCCTGCGCATTTCTTGGCTGTGGTTTTGGTCAGTTTTGATTATTAGCGCCAGCTTGGGCCTTGGTCCGTGATGTTCACAGACAGTTTTTGCTGATAGCTGCAAGTCAGTAGCAGGGGTCTTCATCTCACATTCACTGGGTGTTATCCAACCAAGCAGACAGTTCAGTTACCACAAGCATAACTAGATTAGTTATTCTACTACAGAAATAAAGGCATTAGTTATTGTTACAAAAAGAAAAACCCTCTATCTTTATAGCAAAGCTACTTTAACATTATACGGCAGTCACTTTATTATTTGCGAAAAGCCAATACTATAATATGCATTTATAACACTGACTTCATGCTTTCTTGGGCAGAGTGGGGTGGGGTAGGACCTGATCTGCTGAAATGCTGGGGGTTTGGCATGGTTGGCACAGATTGTAGGAAAATAATTTCCAGACCTGCAGGCTTTTTCCCTGAGTAGCAGAATACAGAAATCTTCACCCTACAAAAAAAGCAGAGTGGTTTCTAATGTGAGCTTGTCCTCAGCTCTCGGAACCAGTCATAGGTGCTTCTTTGGCTCCCAGTTGAATGGTAAGAGGATCAATCCAATTCAGAATCACACAGGAGAAGATGGTGGTTGCAAAGCCTGAATGAGACCTTCACCTAGGACCCACTGGGCCCACTGGGAATGTCTGGTGTGGAGCTGGCAGCTCTCATGCATTGTGAGGAATCTCTCCACCAAGTCCCACCTCACTGGGGCACTGCTGCAGTGCCACAGGGCACTCGGGTCCTGACCGCAGGGCTCGCCCTGCTCCTCCTCTGCCTCTCCAAAGCATGCAGCCCTCTCCCCTTGTTACCACAGCTCATACCCATCACTGAAAGCACTGTCCAGGGAGTTGCACCTCTCTCCTGGTGGTGTTGTGGGCTGCTCCAGGCAGAGGGTAGAGCTACAGCTGTTTCAGCTGCCCCTTTGAATTACCAGGGCTCCCCACAGTCACCAAATGGCAGGACTTGAGGTGACAGCATCAGAGCAACAAAATCCAAACACAGATGAACCCCGTGAGCAGACACACACCTTTCCTCAGAGAGCTGTTTGCTCCTGCTCAACCAACTGATAGAGACCTCATAGGCAGAACTGGATCCCACATAATCCGCTATGAAAAATACATTAATGTGTCCCACTGCTTGTAGCTGTTTCTGGCAGCTTTCACGATGGAGGACCACCAAAGGACTCCCAGTTTAATTTAAATGATACAGCTATTTTTAAATCCTACAAGCCATTAATTCCAAACATGTTTTTTAGCCAGAGCTTTATGCATTTATTTGATTTCTATCTAAAGCCATAAACTAAGCCTTGCTCGTTGATGAGATTTCAAAATTCTTGAGCCAAGCTTTAGCTACTAGGCCTTTTAAGAGATTTTGGAGCACGGTTTTTATTCAGAGGCACCTTTGCCTGAATTTTTCAGACAGCCCTGCATCACACACTGATGCTCTTCTCATGTTCGCACAACTGTTAAGCCAAAATTGCCGCAAGTACAAGGTCGTGCACATCAAGGAAATAAAAGATGTCCTCCTGTCACAAGATAATATTAGTCATCATGACCTGAATTATTCTATGAGTCACTGAATATTAGGATAAACAACTTTCCTATGCTTGTGGCTAAGCACAGGAGTGGGCTTCCAGGGTGGATGAGCAATCTTCATTTTCAAAAATATTGGAAATTCAACTGGACATTACCCTAGGCAACCTGGTCTCATTGGCCCTGCTTTGAGCAGCTTCACCAGCTGCAGGTTGAATCCTGTGCTGCAAAGGCTTCTTTCCCAGGGGAGACAGAGAGCACAGGGATGGCACTTGCTTGCACGAAACTAACCCAGCATCGTGTCACTACACAAGCCCTGTTGGGGGGCAGAACGTGCTGGCTTGGCCAATGCTTACAATGCCATACAGCTTAAGCTGAAGCTTATACATGTCCCTTCTGCACCCAGCCTGCCAGAGCTTTGCCTGCAGTGTACAGGGTGGATATGGTTTTCTTGCTGAGGTCAAAGTGCAGCATGGGAACAGAAACATGATGGGATTTTCTCAGTAAATTCCTGATCAAGTTGGCTTAGAAAATTTTGGAGGAAGCAAGAAGAAGCATTTAGCAATCATTATGATGTTTTCTATTCTGTCTGCCTCAAAACTACTCTCTCACTCTGAGTCACGTGCTATGCCTGCCTAAACTATGCTGTCTGCCCTGCCTTTCCACCCCCTATCTTCCAAAATGAAATCACACCAGATTAAATTCAAATGAAGTCCCCAAGCTCCAGGCCACATCGTGGGGGGAAGTGGCAGAGAGAGACTATTTCTGCTGCCCACTGTGCTGTACAGTGCTGGCAGTGATGCTCGGGTACCACTGAGGGTCAGCAGCACTGATACCACAGGAAGGAAGCGGTCTGCACTGCCCAAGAGCAGGAGCTGCAGGCAGCAGGAGCCACCCAGCAATGTGCACAGGATGAAAGTGAGAACAAGGAAACCTCACAAAACCAGTTGGAAAGAGACTCGACTTCACAAAAAGGCAGTCACAAACTATGGCCAGTGAAATACTCTCCTTCAAATCCTGGGGCTAAAAACAAGGCAAAAGCTGCTCAGGCTCCCCCAGCGCTGAGCTTCCCGGCTGGGGTGAGTGCGGGGAGCAAAGCCTTTATGTGATTTATCCATTACATACTGAATTAAGCCAAAGGCCGGCCCGTCCTGTGAGCACCGAGGGCCTGTCAGCAGCTGAATGGGAGCATTGTGCGTCAG
This sequence comes from Platysteira castanea, assembly GCA_013397175.1. NCBI lineage: Eukaryota > Metazoa > Chordata > Aves > Passeriformes > Platysteira > Platysteira castanea. Next base: position 2,081,930 of record VYXC01009560.1, read on the forward strand.
CTGCTGCTGTCAGAAACCTGGTCCGCAGGCAGCAGCCGTCTGCAGCAGCTCTTTTCTGGCAAGGAGCACTTAAATTGCTCACTCCCTTGGTGGCATGCAGATGCTTGCATCTTTGTCCTCCCCTTTCAGGGAGGGCTTTTCACCAAGGTCCGTGCTGCAGGAGGCAGGGACGAAAGAGACTTCTTAATGGGAAAGAGGCAAGATCCCATCAGCAGAACAAGAGCAAGCTGGGCAGGGCCCTTGCTAAGTAGCCTTACAGAATGAGTGTGAAAGCAAGAAAAACAAATCCATGTTACAAATCCCCAACTTAGATCCAGCCTTTGGAGGGGTGACAAAAAGATTTGGAAAACAACTGATCCCTTGAAAACTTTTTGTTTAGAAACAGGTGGGCTGAAGTTGTCATGTTTCTTTGGTTTTTGAATATTGGAACAGCAGATGAGCGTGCTCGAGCCTCCAAATCAATATACTGGAGGTGGACTTGATGAGTAGAAACTCAGAGATTTTGCCCTTCTTTCACCCCAGGTTTTACACTTTGTTAATTCACATGATTCTTGTCAAGCGTGATGTGCACCACGAGGGGGACAAGAAGAACCACGTCCCTGGGGATTCTTTGCTGGTGTCTCCTCTGTAGCTGAGTTGATGCAACAGGCTGCACTGAAAGGGAAGAGCACTGCCTGGAAAAAGAGATTAGTGAGGAGCCTTTATTCTTGCTGTAACTCCTTTGAACTAACAGGAGTCACACCACAGATTAGTTTGGATCAGGGTTTTTACTTGACCATCATTAGAAAGGAAGGTTGCTCAGGTTTGAGACACTGCACTGAGACACAAAGACACTGCATCCTTTGTAATGCAAATGTGTTTTCTGCTTCAATAAGCTTCGGAGAATGATGGACAAAAAAACATTGTACAGAGATGTCTGTGGCTCCACTCTTATTCTTCTGTGATGTGCAGCTTCAAAAGAAGGCATTTTAATTTGACAGATGGACATTTAATCATAAATAAATATGTATACTAGTTCTTAAGTCAAAAGCACATGGCACCTCTGCACCTGTAGCCACTCTCCCTTACAAAAGAAACCTCCCCTCTTCCACATCATCCAGCCCATTTTTTTTTTCCCATCTCCCCAGAAAACGTGCCTGCCCTTCCAGGCAGATCCACGCAGCAGAGCCCTGCGAGCACCTTTCACTGCTTGCATGGCAGGCTGCAGGGTGGTGAGAGACTTGTTTATTGGTGTGGGGTCCACTTCAGCAGCTTTGAAACTGCCCTGAAAACGGCTTGAACAGATCTTGCCTCCTAATTGCTACAGATGGAGTAGGAGATGTTACTTTGAGTGTTAGGTGAAAGGCTTGTCCTGAGTGGAAATACTATGATCTCCAGGCTACAGCTGGTTTTAGCCTGTTTCCCTAAGTAAACAAGGTTTACAGGATCAGGCTTTGTGAGTTCATCTGCCACTATCTGCTGCCAATAGCTTTTTGACTCATTGGCCAACCATTTTGACAGGACAGTGGAGGTTGAAAAGCTGTAATTTTTCTTCCAGGTTATGAAAATTACCTATGAAACAATGGAAAAAAAATCCTGTCAGTGTTTCCCCAGGTGAAAGGCTGACAAACTCAGCTCTAATAGACATCAGATAACTGTGCTAGGAAGGGTGGAATGGAAAGGATGAAAGAGACTATGAGGCAGACAACTGCAATTACTCCCTGAACCGCTACAAACACCTCCTCTTATGACTTGTCTCTACAAGAAATGATCTACAAAAAACTTCATCTCTTCCCACAACAGGCCCAAAAATAGTGGCTAAATTTTCAAAAGAGCACCCATGCTGCCTAAAAAATTGGCCAGAGGCAGCATCCCAGAAACCACTGGATGCTGAGAACTCTGGAGGGTGCACCCTGTTGAGGCGGTGGAGCTTCCCTGAAACTCTCTGGCTGAGCAGCGCAAAACAGCCTGGGGGTACTTGTCCCTGGCCAGCCATAGCACCTCACCATGTTCATAATGGCCCTGCTGTGATACAGGATCTGTCAGAAAATGAAGTGGTATGGGGACACTTTAAAGGAATTGCAAGGTTTGGCTTGTTCTGAAGTCTTGAAGAGATTAATTTTTCCTTGGAGCACTTGCCTGCTAGTCATGGCCATTCCACAGGGAGAGCAGTGAAAGCCCTGGCCCTCCACTCACCAGAGGAAACCTGCTCACTATAGAGGAGAAGCAAACTCACAGTGATGCCAAATACAGGGACCTGCAGATCCGTTGTTTCCCACAGCTCTGCTCAGTGCCCCAGCAAAGGACATAACTCCGTTTCTTTCCTCTTCAGAGTCTTTATTCCTTCTCTTGCCTCTGCCACCTTTGCAGGACATGAGCATCAGAAGGCACACAGGCACTGTCTCAGTAGCAGCACGGGGATGCTGGGGATGAGGGAACCTCAGCACTGGTCTTACACAAAAAGAGAACACAAAACATTGTGCTCTGTCCTTCCTTTCTAACAAAATCTCCTGTGTTTTCTGTTGCTAAAAACTAGACATGTAGTGTATTTTCACCCATTGCTGTGGAAAGTTTGAACAGAGCATCACTACCAGACCATAGGGTAGAAAATGTTGTGTCTGGTGTGCGGAAACCACAAGCCAATGTTTGCTCATGTCCACCTGCCCAGGGCCGTCTGCTGTGGCTTGTCTTGCAGTTGAATAACGAGGCTCCCTGGGGCAGAGACAACCTTCCAAAGCAGTGCTTGGCACAGTGGAGCTGCAGTTGGGATTGAGTGTTACGATAATAGAGAATACAGTGTTGCTAAATTAAGTTGACACAGACATGACAAACAGAAGAAGAATGGGACTACGACAGGGTCTGTGTGCAACATCAGGAAAAAAGGGGACTATTTCACATCAAGATCTGCCCAGACCTGTACATGTGGGCTCTGCTCCTGTCCCTCCCTTCAGAAGTCATTTAGCTTCATGAGAGTTTTCACAGATGGACAACACACACTTTTATAAGGATGAATTTACAGCCGAGTGGTGAGGCAGTGACAACCAGAGAAATTTAGGCTGTGGACTGGGAAGGATATGTGAGGCCAGCTTCAGCCTAGAGCTGAGATTCATTTTGGAAGGCACTAAAACCCACATGATTTGTGCTTGCAAGAGGCCTTGTTTCTGGTTTTAAAGGATTTAATTCAAGTCTGGGTCATGTTTTCTAGGCAGTCTGGAGATATTCCAGGGGATTCAGTTTGTGCTATTAGTGCTCACTTAATACTGGGGGTATGTGTCCAGCAGACAGGAAGCACCCTGTAATGTCGGGCCTGTGTTTAGAAACAGACTGAGGAGATTTAGAAATTTTGTGGATTTGCCTGCTTTTGAAGTTGAATCAGCTCAAGCCAAAAAACTTTGAATGCAATCTGTAAAGCCATTTCAGGGCTTTGTATTACTGTCATGGGCTTAAGGGAAGCCCAGGAATAGCTCTTCCTCAAAGTGACAGGCTGCTGCAGGCAGGCTTTGGCTCCAAAAAGGTCCTAACCAAGCACGTACATTTCTATAACTGTAGGAGAAATTTGGATTTGCCTCCTTATGGAGATTCAGTTCAACGGCATCTGGCAATCCTTGTAAACTCTTTCTGGGGTGAGACGTGCAGCACTCCCTCTCCTCCTCACCCTGCTGCTGCCCCAAGGGGGAGAACACCTTTTTACCTGTCCCCTTTGCAGATGTGAACAACACATTCACAGCAGGAGTGGCAAATTGGTGACAAGTAATAGTCTAGGTGGAGCACCATGTCCACATGCAGGATGCTTCATCACTGCACAGACATTTGCTCTGCTCACTGCTGATCCAAGCCTGCAAGCCCAGGAACCATGTGGGTGGAGGGGACACATGCCATGGGGCTCTGCCGGACAAGGAACAATGGGGCTCATGGCCAAGCCAGCCTGAGGGCATGGGGCAGCAGAGGTGGTTTTAACTTGTCCTGGTGGTCTTCTGAATTGAGCTCCTCCGCAGGAGGACAGGCCCTTACCACAGCTGGGATATTCCTGGACTAGAATGACGGACCACAGGGAGCTTCCCTAGCTGTAGGTGTTGCAGCCCACATGCCTCCCTCTGCAGGGTGACACCACCATCCTTCAAGGCACCAGCAGAGATGGGGTCTCACAGCAGTGCTTTTGCACAGCTGGGCAATGGCACTGAGGGCCACTTACACCCCACCAGTCGCCCTGGGCTGAACAAAAAAAGGAGGCTCTTTGTTGTCTCCCTTTGTGTTTTGTGTCACAAGCCTTATATTACATTGCTACACATTCAGACTCTTACATTGAGGGTGGTGGAGAGCAGCAGTGAGAATCATACAGGAGCAGGAGGGGAGAGAGCATCCCCCAGCCACGCAGAACACAACGTGGTCCTCATCATCCAGCTCCCTCTCATCTCCCTTTCTCCTTCTCTTTCCCACACATGCACAAAGAGGTTAATATTTGGTTTAAAAAGAAAAAAAAAGCAGAGTAATTTAAAACACACACTTTGCAGCAAACCAGTGTTCAGTGTAAACAAAGCATTAAACTGAAAAGATCCATATGTACTCGTTATCAGTTATTGCATTTTTTTTAAAGAAGGAAATCTAATACATTTAAAATAAACCCATAGCATGAAACAAAATAAACGATGGTCTTGGTTAGTTTGGTTTGATTTTTTAATTTAATGAGGAAAAGAGCTCTCTGATAAAGTAATCCTTTCAGGAGGAAAGGCCTGGGCAATGGTGAACATGTCAGCCACATGTTGAGGGAAGATTAAAGCCTAATAAGAGTCTCTTTCCCACAGTTTTTGAAGCCCTGCAATATTTCTGTGCTTAGGGTAGCCCAGAACATCATTCTCGACAGAGGCCCCAGACCCTCCACAGCTCTTTGCAGAGAAGCCCTGTAAAAATGTCTGACAAGTCCACAACACTTAGGAGTGGAGGAGACCTGGTACAAACTGTGTGCACACAGACATCAGGGTTTTGATACAACAAAATTTTTTAGTGAACTTTACAAAGGAGCCATGGCAGCTAACAGCATAAATCCTACCAAGAGTGGGAGGAAGAGATTTACCTTTCAAAGTCTGATCTGACCATTTCTCATTTTAAAAGTTCCTTAATGATGTGGCTGGCACTAACGTGTTACCCACATCCCTTTTATCCAGTGCCACAACCTGCTCAGGAGAGGGGAGAATTGCACACGTAGATAAGTTATCAGCCATAGATAAATTAGAAAGTTTCCCACGTTTTTTTTTACAAACCTGTCCTCTATTCAGCATTAGTTCAGGTATTTTATGTCGTGATGTGCAGCCTCCTGGTTAGGCCTGAGGAAAAGCGGCCTCACCACAGAGGAACACAGTGTTGGGCCAAGGCACCTGCCATGGCCAATGGAGCAGCTGCAACCTGGGTTCCTCAGCTTCTGCTGCTGGAATCACATCCAGCGGGGTGCCTGGGGGCACGGACTGAGCCAGGCTGCTGGCAGACTGCACTGCTGCTCGATTAGTCAGAGGCTCCAACCCATGGCATATGTTGGCTTGTCAGCAGAAACCAGACAGGAGGCAGGCTGGAAAGCATGTCACAGTGTAACCCACAGAGCATCAGAGTTTTGGGCTTCTCAGGAGGGGGCACACCCATCCCAGAGGTAATCTGCTGATTATCAAAGAAACCCACTGTTTTGTAGCTCGTATATATTGGGCAGCAGGATGNACTGATTATCAAAGAAACCACTTCTAACCCACTGTTTTGTAGCTTGTATATATTGGGCAGCAGGATGAGAAGTGACCCTTTAAACCCAGCAGCAGTAGCCTGGCATCCAAACCCAACTCCCTACATTTGATTAATGGTTTTGAATTCAGCATTTACAATTACATAAAGTCCAGGCTGAAATCTCAAAATATGCTAACTTGCTCTGATTAGCACTATTTTTTGTTTTCTGAAGAGAGGCCAAGGACTAACTGGCAATCCATAAAGTTCAGACCCAGTCCTTGCCCGCCTTGAAGTTCAGCTGTACTTCTGCCTGAGTCAGACTCTCACACAGGTGTTGCACAGGTCCATCTCACAGCTGAGGTGCACGGGGTGGAGGAGACGTCCTCTGCTCTGAGAGTAAGTAACCAGGAAAGGCTGAGGGTGGAGCCTAGTGCTGCTCTGTCAGAATGGGTCACTTGGGGGTGTTTGTGACGTGGTGCAGTTCAGAAAGCAATAGGCACATGGAGTATGCAGGTATGGATATGGGTACATATGTGGATACAGATACAGACACAAATACAGAGGCAGTTCTGACACAGTAGCAACCAAAAAGGTGTGAAGTCTTTAGGAGACAGGAGTCAGGACGGAGCAGGTTTGTAAACCAGATGAGCTACCCAGTCCATTACTTCACGTGAGCCTTTAAACCGTACTCTTTAATTTTATGAGTTATGCAGTCAGAGCCAGCCATGTCAGCCGTGTTTTGTGGAAAATGGGAGCAATGAGGAAGATTGAAAGCAGGGAAGTAGAAGGTTTCAATATTGTCACAGAGTTAAATGTTTTGATTTCTCAGGAACAGCCTTTTAATGTGACTGCTTTTTAAGGGTTATTATCTCTACTGTAACATGTCATTTAACTAAAAGGCAAAAATTGACACAAAATGCTTCTGTCAAACTAAAATCTTTTTTTGGTATCTTTCATGGAGAACTATGGGGATTTTTTTTTTCTTTTTTTTTTTTTTTTTTTTGCTGTAATTTNCCTACCTGGAACAAATGGAAATGTTGAAGTCCTGAACCCCAGGTGAAGCATTTCACAACGCTCCTGCTGTCCATGGAGCTCTGCAACTCCTGCTGTCCATGGAGCTCTACAAGCCTCTGGAGCAAGGAAAGCAATAACTGGGAAGGTAACAGAGGATGTTCCAGTCTGATGGCTTGACAGAAGTGAGTGGGAAGGGAAAGGAAGTTGACTCCAGACTGAGAAGCAGGGCAAGGGAATCCTGTTCCTGCCTTCACTGCGGGCAGCTGCTCATCCTCCTGCTTGCCCCTGCCTGCAGAGGCAGCAAAACCACTGTGTTTCCATGATTAAGGGTCTCTGGAGGCACAGGTGAAGGGATACAGAATAACCCAGCAGGGTAAGTTTTGTCCCTGCCTCCAGACACCAGTTCTGTAACGCTGCTGCAAAAAGCAGCAGTAAGAGTGGGAGTTTCTGGTTTAATATCTGGGGGCAGAGGTTTGCGTCTGCCTTCAGCCCAGAAAACACTCACTTTTATAGAGCACTGGTGCAAGTGGGCAACGCTCCTGCTTCTGCTGCCTGTGAATCTCGTGTATGAACACAAGGAGGGAATGGAAACACAGACTCCCACCACATGTAGTAAGTAAGAGGGTAATCTCCTTAGCCTTGATGAGTGTAGGGCTGCCTGGCCCTGCAACATCTGCATGTTCTTATGGCTCAAGGAAGTGTATAACCCCATCCTGAAAGAAAGTGGTTTCTTATGGGAAGCCTAAAGATCCCCATGGTGGATTTTACATGCAGTTGAAATGATTGTCCTGACAGATGCTAGCAATTAGCCATGGGGAGGAGGCCTGCCACAGGGCCCAAGGGCTCTGGGAGCTACACTGAAACTTTGGGGCACATGGACCATGTCAGTGGCCACACCATAGTTCTGGATTAGACATGGAGCAGTGCTGGGGCAAGCAGAGGGAAACTACCCCTCTGACTCCCCGAAGTAAAATCTGAAAAAGGAGTGCCCAGCCAACAACACCCCCAGTTCTCCTCCTCCTCGCCTTCTGACCCATGTGTTGCCCTTGGGGCAGGAGTAGTAACAGGACCTCAGGGGGAGAAGTGCGTGACTAGATAGCCTGCATGCCCGGGGCTTGAGCATCCCATGATGGTAAGGGGATGTCAGATGTCTGCACTGGTTTTGTCTGGGATGTGAGAGCTCCATAAACCCCAAATGTGGGGCTTTTCCCCAGCCTTCTGTCTTGTCTTCCTTTTTAGAGGGTCAAGGGGTAAAGAGGAGAGGCTGAGCCTCATGACTTTATTGTTTCAGGCTATTCTGCCAAAACTGGGTGTTGTTCTTTCGTTTGAAAGGGGTATTCTTTGAAACTGGGTGTCCTCTGAAACTGGGTGTCCTTGTGTCCAATTCTGGACATCATGGCTTTTTGAAAATAATAAAAGCAAAGAAAGACATCGTTTTTTGGGCAGAGGGAGTATTTCCTGGCTTGCATCCCCCATGCAGTATGACCAGCTGACAAACTACTAGAGGAATTTAGATTTAGATTAGTCTGTGCCCTGGTCAATGGTTTCAAAGATACAAGGAGGGATTCATCATCCCTGTGGAGAGGCAGATCACCCAGTCCACGGCAGAATTTCACTTGGAAAAGACAGAAATTACAGTCATTCTGTGAAGTTCACCAGGGACCTCATCACTGTTAATTATTTTAAAGGAAAATGTTGGATACTCTGGTGAGGGGGGGGGGGAAGGCATCAGAGAGAAAGGGAAAGAAACACAATAAGCCTGGGAGAGACAGAGATTTCCCAGCAGGGCTATTTGAAGAGATCTGGAAATCCCCTCTCAGCTTCCCTCGGCTAGGAAAGGAGAGGGACAGAATGAGGGACCAATTCCTGACAGCTCTGCTGTGCTGCTAAACCTTTCTGTCTCCTTGCTTTCTCTGCACTCTAACTCTTGTCTGAGGCAGAGATCACAGCCCAGGTTCTCTTTAGTGCTTGTCACTGCATCATTCAAAACTATGCTTCCCCCACCCCCTTCCCGACTTAGTTGCAAATTCTGAACTAAGGAGGGCACTTTCAGATGGAAATGCTCCAATACTCATTCCACTTGCAGAAGGTGTCCCCCATCTCCTCTGCCATTTGCAATTATTCGAACCAAAGCCCTGCAGAGGAATACGCCTGAAGGTGTGCTGTGGAGGAGGGTGCAGGTACAGTGACCTTGGAGCATCCTTCTTCCTCTCACTTCAGTGAATGGGAACTTGCTTCTTTTTATGGACCCATTTGCAGGTGCTAACTGTATTAGCATAGCCCCAGCAGGAGATTTCGTCAGGAACAGTAGTAATAGGATAAGGAGTAATGGGTTCAAATTGAAAAGAGTGGAAATTTAGGTCAGAAATACAGAAAAAACTCTTCACTGTGAGGGTGGTGAGGCACTGGGACAGGTTGTCCAGGGAAGCTGTGGATGCCCCATCCCTGGCAGTTCATAACCCAGCGAGGTTGAATGGGGCATGGAGCAGCCTGGTCTAGGGGAAGGTGTCCCTCCCCGTGGCAGAAAGGTTAGAATTAGATGATCTTTTGGGGCCCTTCCCAACCAAACAATTTCATGATTCTATTCTATGATTTGTCATCTTCAAGAATACTAGATGTTTTAAAGACTGCAGAAAAATAATGGTAATGAGTAAGGTATTTGGTATGTAAATGGCATGGATTCCAGAATAATTAATTAAACTTTAGCTAAAGGATAAGTTAAAAGTCTAAAATTCAAGGGACTTACCTGTATGTTTCATTCCCACCAGGAGTGTGAGAATCTCTGAAAACCACTTTGGAAAATAAGGGAGGCGTATTCCTCCCCCACACGTGTACTTAACTTTGATATGTGTGTGGGCCTCCCAAAGGAAAGAAGGGTGATATTGCAGCAGGGTTTGGGACTGGGAAATGCAAACTGCAAAATTCAGGTGATGATGATTCCCGAGGATCCAAGCTGAAGGGATGCTCATGACAGGCAACGGTGACATGGGTTTAACTGTGGGTCCTCCGTGGAACAAGGGTTCAGGTCTATATTACAAACCTTGTCCCTAACAACAGCGGGGAGAGGAGAGCCAATTTCACCCTATTAACATTTACCTAATGAAAGATGGTAACCAGATAGGTGCACTTTCAAAAGAAGCTCAGGACACCTTCTGGTTCACATGCATTCCTCTACAAATCAGCTGCCAGAGCTGTGCTTAGTGGATCATAACTGAACATGTCACACGGATTCCTAAAAACCTTATCCGTGGAAAGGGACAACTGTGAGATGCAAGCAAAGAGTGTGGCTGTAGAGCTGTCAGAAAGATCTCATACAATAAAGATTTAAGAATGAATCCTGCAGGATGGTATACATTTACATCCACTGTTGAAAACATTAACCCTACAGAGGTTTACGGGCAGTGACAGGCAAGAGCTGCCAAGAAGCATCTTGTTGAAATCTCTGATTGAAGCAGAAATTCAGGTTTGTTTCAGATGCCAGTTAAAAAAGAGAGCTGGAAGTAAGAAACAGACACTTTTGTTAGGCCTCATTAAACAGGGGCAGCTTTTAGGTTTGGGCTTATTTTAATCACACCTGTAGTTTTTTTGCTTTCAGATCTTTTCAGTGAGTATGTTCTGACATGGACACAATTCAATATGATGTTAAAAACATTGGGATGGTGCCAAACCAATTTGCAGAATACGAGAAGTTTAGTTATTATATATAAAAAAGAACCTATGAATATCTAGGAGGTAGAAAAACAGTATTATTATAGCCTTGCAAAAATTATGTACAGCCTTATCCGTGACATTTTTGGAGAATTGTTTGTATCTAGAGAGAAGACAGCTGTTTCTGAAGGATGTTTACTTCTGAAGGGTGATGGAGAATTGTAATTGAACTTGCTTGGCTGCTTGTGGGAGTTCCTAGAACATGGGAATATGAAGCAGTTCCTAAAGACTGGAACTCTGACAGTTGTAAAGTGATTGCTTTTGAGAGTAACCAGGTAAAGGCAATGATAAACCTACCTATGCCATCTTGTTTCTCTACTACCCACCTGTTTTCTTGCCTCTCATTATATATTCCTGAAAAAGCAAGACTGAGAAATTGTCCTGGAAAGAGTGCATTGTAGTAAGACATAGCTTTTGCCCATTCTAGCACTTGGAAATTGTGTTTTGATTTATTATGTGTGGTTTGGCAAATCTGTTTTTGCAAGCTGCAGGCAATTGTCTGTAGAAACCATGCTCCAAACACAATGAGCACAGAGGCCTCTGATGGGCTCCTCAGAGACCACCGTGAACGGAGCCAATAAAAGAGAATGCCAAAGGAAACATTTGTATTACAGTCCAGGAGGAACCAGACCTTGGTTTTATCAGTCTCCTCAGTCTTCCATGATGGAAACCTCTAAATGTGCTCATCATTAAGTCAAGGTAAACACACTCTGCGTCCCCACTCCAGAAAACACAAGCTGTACGCTGGCACACCTACAGCCCTGGACTGTCAGCATCCTTGATACATGGCTCAGCCTCTTCTCCGGGGGAGAGGAAAGCCCATGCCAGTGGCACAGTAGCTCATACTGCACAGGCCAGAGAAGAGCCCAGGAGGATGGTGACTTAGTGTCTCTCACACTGACATCCTGGGGGACTGGAAATCATCCCATGATGAAGTCTGCTAAAACAGTCCATGGTCTCAGCCTCGCCATGCACAGCAGGTGATCACGGGCCCTACAACCATCCTCACTCCTGGCACCATTTCTGCTTGCCCATTGAGGCTGGACCGGTGGCGGCAGCAGCCCTGGGTGGGAGCTCAGGAAACACATACAATGCCTTTTGGTTTGCTGCCTCTCTGGAAATTACTGGAGAGTGTATGTGCAGAGCAGCCCGCGTGCACCGGCAAGCCAGGCGTGAGCAAACCTCACATACCCACATTAGAAATGATGTGGCTGGATAGTTTTTCCCAAGCTCCAGCCAGCCTCAAAGAGCAGGACCTGCCATGGCACAGCATATTTATGGAAGGGTAAAATTCCTCTCTCTGCAGGTCAAGGCCCATGCAACATTCAAATCCCACTGAAGTGTATCCTGATCAAAGACTCTGGAACAGCATTTCAGCTCGCTGTGGGAGATACACTGAGAAAAGTCATGCAACAAGTCTCATACTGAGATGCCTGTTGATGATGATGCTGACACAGGAATCCATCCTTGATCCTACTGGGCTCCAGGGTGATTATTCCTGTGGGTGAGGTTGCTCACGTGTATAAGTACGTGTGGGAAAGGGGCCTTTGGCTGGTTCCACTTAGTGGAGTTTTTCTCATGGACTTGACTAGGATTTTACTCCTAAATCTCCTTAATGATCCCAATACACTCCCACATTCTGTTTTACAAGGCTAATCAGAGCAAAAAAGAAGGGGCAAGGAAGCCACAAATGCAGGAGGCTCAGCAAGACACTTCAGGCACTGGACTACAGTCCTAAGTAGCACAATGACTTTTTCTGCTCCCATATCTGCTATTCTCATAGTTAAAGATTATGGTTGTACTTTTTGGCTAAGAAATTACTGGATTTTCTACAGATCAGTCAGCTGAATTGAGTCTCAGCAGACCCTGTGAAGTGCTTTAAATGTTAGGTCACCCTTAGTATTGCCAGACTCCGGGAATGTTTGGGTGCTTGATGTTACCAGTGGTTCTGAACACAGAACTGTGCCCTGCTATGTGGGCAAAACCAAGAAGAGAGATTGTGCTCAAAGTGCTCAAAGTGTGCCTCAGCCTGCACTCGAGTGCTTATCCACGTCACTACCACTGCACAACAGCCGGATCATTGCAAGCAAAAGGTCTTTGCGACAGGTCCAAAAGAAAAAAAAAGGCACTTGTAAGCAGATCAGTGAGCCTTCTGAAAAACTAGAAAAATGCCACGAAAATGTTTTCCGAAACACACGGGCGCTGAACTCCCTTTTGCAGGAAGTCCCTGTGTGTACGAATAACTTTACCTGTAGAAGCGCAGTTGTTGCCAAGGGGGGACATTCTCCGGACGCGGTGCCCGGTGGGCTCTGTGACGTGTGGGCCGTGTGAGGCTGAGGGAGGAAGCAGCTCACACGCCCCCGGCAATCTGTCATCCCTGGGTTCAGGCTGCTGTGAACAAGTGCCAGCACCACGCACATTTAATTAACCTTTCTACAAGTTGTAAGACGAGCCATCTCTGTTCACCACGAGATTTATTTTCAGCACTGCATGATGGCAGTAGAAAATAGATGCTGCAATTCAACAGGAAAGGGAGCAAATATGGGCAGCACAGTTCCATTAGGGAAGCTGGTTTAGCATAACGTAGCGCCCTGATTTTTTTACAGCCTCCTCTAGCAAATTCATTCTGTTTCTCATACATCAAGGCTCCTGAAAAGTACTTGTGTCATATTCATTTCTCCTTAGCACACATGTGAAATGCACCCAGGGCCTGTGAAGCAGAACTGCAGCGTCAGAGATTCACAGATGTTTCGCCTGCACCATATGGTGCGTTCCCCCCCATTCCCTGCAGAGCGGCTTCTTGTGCTGAAAGTCAGTGTTTTTCCCACACATGGGAAAACCAAATGGAATGGCTATAAAAGGAGAAAATGGAGAACAAAACACCAACAAATCAGAGAAAACTGGTCTGAAAAACCAGCCCATAAAGAGAGTAAGTAGGCTTGGCTGACATTGGGCACACCAGTGTAAAGTGGTAGGTGCACACACTTCAGTGGGCACTGTGAATTTAAAGCAGGAATTAAGAGTACATCAGATGATATGCTAAGTTGTATCCCAGCCACATACTGTTGTCAGCTTGTACTCCAGCATTCAGGCACTTAACCACAGAGGGCTCTGGAGAAATGGCTTTTTATAACTGCCTGTGTTTTGTCAGAAGTATGGAATATTGTCAGCATAGCTTGCAAATATCATTACTGGAAAACGTAGAGTATTTCTACAGCAGTGTTCATTTAAATTCACCCAGTACATCTTTCATTTCAATCCACCCAGTTCAGTAAGGATTAATCCATTTGAAGTTGTAAAAAAAAACCCAGAAAGCAAATGAATTAAAGTAATATAAGACTTTCTCAGTCCTCAGCCTGTGTGACCTAAGTCTGTCTGTCAATCATATAGGCATGTTCAAAAAGATTGTCTAAGACAGCAGTGTCAGTAAGACATCTATGGTAAATCCTGTTTGACCTTTCTGGGGGCAATGTACCCAGCTCCCTGCTACAGCTGTGCAAGCCTCCCCCAGGAGACATATCCAGCCTTGCTTTGCCCATCGCTTTGGGGCACGGTCTAACAGCTTTCCATAAATGTATTCCTGCTGCTAGAAATAGCCCTCTAGGGCAGGATGCAAAGAGCATCAGCTCCAGTCAGAGCTACAAGCTGAGCATAAAGAGCAGCTCACACCATTTCCTCCAGCTCCTGGGTTTTCCTTTGAGAATGTGCCATGCACAAACTGATCTAATCACGAAACAGCCCAAACTTGGTGAAGCAGAGAAATTTGACTAGGAGCAGAAGACACATGCCCATCTGAAAGCCTGTGGAGCTGCAGCTGTGCCACATCACATGGAATTGTGATGTGGGATTTTTTTGGAGTGATGGTAAAGTCCTACAGACCTGAAGGAGCTTTGGATCTGATGAGATCACGGATGTTTCATGCATCTCCTGAAAATATGGCAAAATAACCATTAAGAAAAAGCAAACACTCCTAAATGAAAGCTATACCTCTACATAGTAAAAGATACATATACATGGTTCTCCAGCCTGTGCAAATAGAAAATCCACTGATGTTCACTGCGTGTATAGACTCTGATCACCAGATTCTTTTTGTGTGGGCACATTTTTTTACACAGGACATCACATAGACTTCAGAGGGACAAGTCATGCAGGTTTGAAATAGTGCCCCATTGCTGCTGGTGTGAACAAGTTGAAGGCAGCAAATAAGAGTTTGAGGCCATCTTTTGGGTATCCCAGGTTGAATTGAAATGCCTGAATCATCTCATCGCACATTTTAGCCTCCAGCCTCCACAGCAGAGGCAACAGAGTGACTCTGGCGCAAAAGCAGAGCAAGAGCCAAGCCCCCAGGCCCCCCACGCACACACTATCGGAGGGAACTGGTACCAGGCTCTGCTGTGTAAACAACCAGGGCAAAGGAGAAGGAGGTGGTGGTGGGGTTAAATATCTGCTCTCTTTTACGAGACCACCTACAAAATGTTGCAAAGACCCCGCAACAAAAATAATCTGCCACGATTCCAGTGTTAGGCAAAATATAAACAATTTAAGTGCTCTGTTAAAGAGAACATCTGGGGAGTTGCGAGCTGCACAGATGTTTTCACAAGTTGTTTTTTAAGGAAAAGTAACCCTGCTAAGTTTTCTGCCTCTTCCATCTTGTCTCTCTTGACTGTGTTTATCAAGCCAAGATATAAACACATTAAAAACCCTTTAGAGGGCCGTCTCATGCTGTATTATTAATTTGGAATTGACTGAAGGTTGACAGCTGGCTTCGGTTTGACCCCTTGTTTTTTTTAAAGTCACTCCACACAAATAATTAACCAGTTTGTATGTTGATGGAATTTTACATACATAAATATATACACACACAGACACACACATATAGGTATGTACGTACATACACACACACACACACATACAGACATATATATGCAGCAGTTTGCTGGAAATGACCACTGAGCTTAGCACCAGGATCACACAGGCAGGCCTGGGGGTCTGCCTGGGCAGCCAGGAGAGTCATCACAGTTTTGGTAGTCCTTGAAGAAGGCAGGTACTGGATAGAAGAATATCTAGGTGAGGAAGATTTATTGCTCGGGGAAGTACAAGGGATATACTGCTTAAGGCAGTTTTTATTTTAGCATCAAGCTCCTGTAGAATGAAAAGAATTTAGGTTTTTAGACTAAAAAAAAATTGCAATTAGAATTTTAAGAAAAGAATTTGTCTTTTCTTAATTCTGTAAAAACCCCCAAACAACCAACTAAAATTTAAACATAAAAAAAGTAAATTAGAAAGGTTAATTGGTGGAGCAAATAACAACACAAATATACCTACCCTTTGAAATACATGAGAAAATAAATTTGTCCACTGCTTCATTAGGAATCAGAACAATTCAACAAAGCAGTAATCTTACAGCAGAATAAAGATCCCTTTAAATCTGGGATCCCTTTAAAGCTGGTCTTTTCCAGAGAGGGGGCCAAAGAGGCTTACCGCACTCAACTAATAAAAATAATGCACTAGAAGAACTTGAGGAAGGTTGAACCTGTTGAAAGAGAAGGTGCTGAAACAAATTAAAGAACTCAGTACTGTGTGTCACTGGGCCTAGATGGTAAATACCAACAAGACCCGAGTGAAGAGTTGGAGACCTGGGTGACCAAACTCACAAAAACCTGTCCTTCACTAAACCCAGTCTGTGTCTCAGAGGACTGGCAAGCAGTGAAGGCTGGGCTCGTGCCTTCATGCCAGCCCATATGTCCAGCTGGAGAAAGTCTGGCCCAGTGGGCTCTACCTCAGACCTGCTTATCTGGTTGGGCACAGTTGGGTCTGTGCTGGAAGACCAAGATTTTCCACTCTGGTCATTGAGCCAGTCAGCAACATGGCAGCCAGGGATGGTGCAAAAGCTGCTCACAGATAGTGTAGGGTCTCAGAACTGTGGTCTGAGATCCCACCAGCAGATTCAGGGAAAACAGGGAATTACTCTTGGCAAGCCACAGGTGTAGTCAAGACCCCAGGGCTGGTTGTATTGGGTGCAGGTTGATACCACCAGGAACACGGTCATGTCCGTGGGATAACGGGACCCTAAACAAATGTGAAAATGTCTGGCAGTGACACTGACCAGACTGAGAGATGGGAAAATCGAGAGAAGATTAAAAAAACACAAATATGAGAAGTATTTGAGATGCTTTATGGTGTTTCACTACTGGTGATGCGAAAGTGCTATTAGAAACACTATTAAGAGATTCTTCTGTTTTGTTTAATGGAGATTTGTATTACAGAATAATAGAATGTCCTGAGTTGGAAAGGACCCACAAGGATCACTGGGTCCAAACCCTGGCTCTGCACAGGAGATCCCCAAGAGTCACACCAAGTGCCTGAGAGTATTGCCCAAATGCTTCTTGAACTCTGCCAGGCTTGGTGCTGTGACCACTTCCCTGGGGAGACGTTCCAGTGCCCAGCTACCCTCTGAGAGAAGAACCTTTCCCTAATATCCAACCTAAACCTCCCCTGATACAGTGTCATGCCATTCTCTAGGGCCTCCTCCCTGGTCAAACCATAGTTTTCTGTTTTTTTCTTTTTATAGTACTGTTTCAAAAAAACCAAAGAGTGATCAGACCATCACTGTTGTGCCTGTCTGGTGAAACCTGGAAGGTAGTGTGGAGGAAGAAAGAAGAGGCTGCATGACTATGAATGGTGTAATTTGGAAAAATTCAACAAATAAACTTGCAATAAGCAAGACAGCAGCTAGCTGCTCACTACATTATCCCTCTGCTCCTCCTTGGTTGAGAGATTTCTAGGATATCAGCTTGGTGAGGATTTTTACCTGCCTCTGGGGAAGGGAGAAGCTTCCACTGTGCGGCCAACTTAAATGAATCTGATTTTTTTCCTCTGCTGGACACTGACTGATTTGGAATGTAAGATGGTACCTCTGGAGAATCAAAGCATTAAAGAAGCATATTAATAAATAAATAATAATGTTTTATATACGCTGTATAAATAGAATATTTTGTCACAGCCCCAGCCTGCCATTCCATGTGATCAGAAGGTACCCTTTGCAGCTTGGGCTCTGTTACAGTCTAAACGAGGTAGCAGCAGCCATTAAGCCATTAACATGTGCTCTGTTATAAGATAGATCTCGAATTCTCTGCTTCTCTGAGTGGCCAGTGCCATGGGGAAACTCTCGCTGTGCAGAAGTGCTGCATCCCCAGCCAGCTTTCTACATTTCAGGGAATGACTCCTAGCATGGCAGGATGCAGCTTCCAGCCCCCTGTTTTTGTTGTGGCTGGTCAGAGACAAGAGCCACATGGAAGCACAAAGCTTAATCTGCAAAGGCCATGCAGCTCTCAGCTCTGAACTGAGCAAAGCCCCAGCTGCCAGCAATGATGTGATGGCAGTGGTCAGCCACGGCCTGGGAGGATGCTGAGCAGAGCAGGAAGGACACAGCCAGGAGGTGTGGGAGGGGGCAATGCCTGCGCCTGAGCCCCCAGCCACCACGGGAATGTGTCCCTCACTGGGTGCTGCACAGACAGGCTATTCTTGTTGTGTTCTCACCATGGGCAGCTGGAACAGAAGACACAGTGGGACATGGACATGAGGCTCCTTGATAGCACCTTCCCAGCATAAGTTATGTTTAAACACAGCCCTCAAAATAAATGCCTTTCATTTTATGCCACAGAGTGCATGAGACCTGACGACTGCATTCCTGCCTGCTGAGGCAAAACCAGTTAAAAGGAGGATGCAAAGGAAACCCCGAAACTGCTTTGCTGCTCTTTGATGAACAATTTGTCAGAGCAGCAAGGAACCTCTAAAACCTGGGTATTTCTCTCCTGCTTCTTTTCTATCTCAAAATCTCAGTGCAATCACAGTGAGCTGGAGATTGCAGAAGGTGATGGACACTCCTTAGGTCTGCATCACGGCCTGGTGACAAAGAGATCTGCCCATCTGTACCAGTCTTCTGACATTTTAAAAGGTTACTGCACTTCACTCCTCCCAAAGGAGCAAGCAAGAATCAATTCAATTTGCAATCTGAAAAGAAAAATATCCCTTTCTCTCCAATTTAAGTGTAGGAAGAAAATATTGAATTCTACCTTGCTGACTGTAGTAGAAAAAAAAACCATCTCAATCTCTCTCTCCCCTTTGTTATTTTATTCTGAGGTGGGTTAGCTAGTTTTGCATTTACCCTGGTGCAAAGCGAAGTAGGATCAGAAGCTAAATCAGTAAGATTTGTTTATGGTGGTGAAGATCATTTATCCCCAGAGATATAGAGCAGAAGGGCCTTTGGTTGGCTGAGACATGTGGCCCTCCTGGCTGTTTCAGACCACATGCCTCACTGTCTCCCAAGTTGCATGTTTGAGTAAACCCTAAAAACTCCAAGACAAATTTAAAGAAATCCACACAGTCTGGTCAGGTTTCATCAGGCATCTTGGACTTGTTCTGTGAATGTTCAAAGAAGTCACTGAATGATCCAGATCTCTTTGTTAGCATGGTCCTTCCCACATTTTATATGGCTGGCTTTGCTTGCATTCATCTTTTCTATTAGCCTTGTGTACAAGAGGTCAGGACTTAGCATCACTGGCCACAGACAGTTACATTCCTTTTGCAGAACCTGGATGGGTTCAGTTCACTTTAGTTTTGCACCAGGGACAGGAATGGGGACTTTGCAGAAAACCCCACTGAACTGAGTTCTGAGGTTTTGGATCCGGCAGTTGAGAAACAGATCCACGCCAGTGCATCCAACGGAGCGATACCTTTTCCACCTGAGGGATCACGGTGTGCTTGGTCTGGGCCACATGCTGTGGTGATGGGTGATGATTTCTTCCTTCCTGCCCCCAGCTCTAAGGTGGCTTCAGCCAGCCTGTGATTTTCTGTGCCTCTGGGGCCTGTGGGAAGATGCAGAGAAATGTATTTCTCTCTTTAAATCGCAGCCATCTACAGAAAGGGACTGTGCAATTGTTTGTGTCGTGCCGAGTACAAAAAGGGCCCAGAGCTGAGGGCTGGTGCTGGGGGCTGCTGCCACCACAGGAACAACAACCGGTGGCAGCAAACAATAGCCTTTGTCTGCTAACAACAGCTTGCGATGGGGGCAAGCAGCTCGGCTGCTCGTCTCACTTTCATTTTAGGAACGCAGAGCAAAAGAGATCCTTTTTAGGGGAGTGGGGAGGACAAAATAACTTGGGAAGTAAAGTGATTCAAAATTCTCAGTGTTGCTCCCTCATTCTACTTTTTAATGGTGTACGTAAACCGGTGTGAAAACCTTATTCCCGTGACAGCCCTCAACTTATTGCTTTCAGGCAGCTCTGCCCTCCGTCTCCCAAAAAGTAGGTGCCTTTTCTAGCCTGGAGCATGCCCATGAACCAATCTGTAGCTTGGCTCAAGGTGAATTCTTCAGGTAACTTTGCCAGTGCAGCAGGCTCTCAAGTCACCAGCTCTGGATGTGTTAGAATGTTCGTGCAAGGTGATGGAAGCTTTGTTGAAAATCCTCTTTAAAATCTATTTGCACTCCCAAGTCTATGGGAAATCATGGCTCTGACCTCAGGGAAGCTGCATGATGGGTGAGATGGGAGGCCATAACTAATGGAGGAGAAAGGTGACATTTGCACTAATATCCTACCGGTGCTATTCCGGGCAATGCCAGAGCCCGCTGGTAGCACAGCAGCCTGATTTGCATAATAATCTGTGTGCTCCACACTTCCACCAGAATCATTTATTGCTTAATTGGATGTAGTAAAAATGGAGGTATCAGCATGTCGCATCGTTAGTCTTCCAGCCACTTACTCCCTGTGGTGCCAGTCACAGCCCCCACTGTCCTGCGAGGAGAAAAAGCCGGTGTAAACAGGTTCCATGCAGGGGATTCAAGGCAATTCATTCAGAGGGGCTGGGGTTCAATGGAAGGGGGCAAACAAGAGGGCAACCTGAATCTTTGCTCAAAACTCATCCCTGGTATCAGGTTTGATTCCTCCTCTCATTTTTATATAGCTTGTGCTTGCACTTTGCCTCTGCTGCACCCCTTGTGGGGCTAACTAGATGGTCACTAGAAAATATAAAATAGTTTCTCTAACAAGCTTCTTGCCAACTCTTCCCAAGCTGTTTTCCTGAGTACAGGGAGACAGACAGCTTTCCTCACAAACAGACCTCCTAAAGCCAGAGGCCAGTTCACATTCTGGTTGTGCCTGGTACGTTCTCTACAACCTTAAGAAATCCTTTAAGCCCACCTCTAACCCGTGGAAGCTGCAGTGTTTTGCCATGTTCCTTCTAATAAAAAGCCATGAAATCTACAAATGGAAGCTGCCAGGGATGTATAACTTCCTAGATTGCGGGAAAGCTTGCAATCTGTTTCTCCAAACGGAAAGTAATCCATGCTATTGTTTTTTTGGATTCATCTTTCTTTTTAAAACACAAAACTTTGTGTGAATTTGAACCTAATCCTCAAAAACCCCTATGTTTGCACAGCTGAGTAGAGACCCCACTGAAGATTAGTGGCATTTTTCAGGCAGAGGGCAAGCACTGACCAGGGACTTGTCTCATCTGTGAAAAACACCTGCTCCTTTGAGGTTCCCCTGCCTGCTGTGAGAAGAGGGGTAGACAGCAACTCCAACTAGAAAAGCACAACTTAGAAAAGTTTTTTTTCTGCTCTTGTAGCTGATTTTCACATGTGTTGTATATTACAAAGGATATGGGTTTGATGTTTTCTTGTTCCTGATATAAAGTGAAATTTTTATGTGTTATTTTTATTGGGCTCAGCAGATCCCCAGTTTTCAGCCAGGGTCCTGTTGTGTTAGTCACAGTACAAGGCAGGGCTCAAGAGCTTATTGTGACCACAAGAGGAATGAATGAAGGATACCACTTTGATTTCAGCATGGCTTTTAATGCCCTGCTAAAGGGCACAGTTAAGGTTTGTAGCTGGGAAAGCCTTACACATGAGGCTTAGCCCAACTTAAAGGAGAGGTAGTCCGATGCAGTCCAGGAACTGTTTTCCGTGATATTTTCACAATGTGTCATGTCAAAGAAAAGCAGCAACTTCAGGCAGTGCCTGACAAGCAGCTCTGGGGCAAAGACGGGCTAAAAGAGCCAGGTCAGAGCTCTTAAATTACTAAAACCATCTCTTGCTACTGTAACTACAGAAACCATGCTGCTCTCGTGAGCTTGGGCCCTTTGTATACTCACTGCCCCATGGGCTTCGGGGTTTAGGGGGCTGTGAGTGCTGTGCTGTTGGGACAGCAGGGTTTGCCAACAGGTACTGTGAGAAATAAAGAAGTGGGATAGCTCTATTTTTGAGCTAAGAGAGGTGGGAACACTCCCTAATGCCCACAAAAAAAGATAAAAGTATCAGCTTCTCTTTTCAGTGATAAGCACATGCTGTTTCCTTCAGCAGGAAATGCCTGCAAAGTGCTTGAAAGGGCAGGTGACTGTCGTGGCTGCCAAAGACGACCAGGGGTTTAGGAAACCTGCTTGGAAGGTACCTTTTTTCCCCCTGTACCGTTTCTTGCTTTTATTTTTGGGAGTTCAACGTGTTTAGTTACTGTCTGTTACTGCTGTGATCTGTGGTCAGCTGGTGCATCTCCAGTCTCCTGGGAAAGGATTTCTAATGAGGTTGGAGGCCCCGGGGCTACGATGTGAAACAGAGACTGCTGTAGCAGCGCAGAGTAGATAAGATCAATAGGAAATGCAGATTTGCAACATGCTGGAAATATGACAGATTCCACACACACCCTGGGGAAAAGATTTTTAAATCTTTTAAAGGAGTGGCAGAAAGATTACATCTTATATAATACACATATATATATATTTATTTATGTAGGTATGTGCACAGGAGTAAGAAGGAATCTGCCACCTCACCTCTAAAATATTTGCTGAGGATTGTGGAAATCTTTTCTGGGTTGGTCCAATTAAATCAACTTTGTTTTACTGCAGAAGACCTACTGGTACTGACCCACACCGAAAGAAGCCAAGATAAGGAGTGGGAAACAGTTCACAGCAGAGCACTGCTGCAGAACCCACCACAGCCAGCGTGGCAGCTCTCTGCAGGGCTGCATCCCAACTCGCTCCCTGGGCAAGCCGCAGCTGCTGTGGCTCCCAGTGGCTGCTGGATCAGCCAGAGAAGAGCACTGGGGTCTTCCCAGTCACTTTTAGTTCCCCAACATATTATGGAGCACTTGGCAAGCCAGAAGTTGTAAGATGAAACAGCAAAGTATGAACATGAAGTGAGGTGCAAGTGTTTAGCAGCCAGGATAAATGATTGTTGAAAGCATTCACTGAAGGATGGTGTAAAGCTGCCACCCATAAAATTCAAGAGTAGATCTTCTAAATCATCTCTAAAATTCAGCCACACATTACTCAAGGTTGTGGAGTAAAAACTGAAGTGAAATTCCTGTTTTACAGAAATGGACTGACTATGTCATTGTGATAGTCTCTCCTGGGCTAAGGCTGTAATGTACCAGATACACCATGAGGAGTAATTTAGGTGTTCCTCTTATCACCTGGTCTGTCAGCATCTGCTTTCTGGCTGCCCGCTGTGTTAAAGGTGCAGGAAACACCACGATCTACTTGAAATGTATTTAAAGCCATGTGCGTGTGTTTTGTCACCTCCTGCAATGAGTTCGTTCCTGCTGGTAGGGAAGCTGCAATCTGATCGAATGCTGAGTGCAAGAAATAACTGTTACCCATAAATGCCTCGTTAGAAAAGGTGCCCTCTTCTCACAGAGTCCGATACAAGGAGGGCCTGAGGTTCTGTAAACTCCCACCTGACTGCAGTTCCAGCCCTCTGCCACACGCACAAGGAGGGGTGTTATCCATTTCGAGATATTCTGGAAAACTTGTTCGAGGGAAAGTCACTGTCATTGACTTTGACTCATAGAGATCAGAACAGGCTCCTACAGAGGTGCTGGTTTTGGTATGAGAGGGGTGGAGCAAATGACTTTGCATCTTTCCCTGATGTGAACTGCAGATAGCCTGGTACATCCCAAGGCAGGTGACCACCTTTCCACTCCCACACAGGCTGGGTACCTCTGTGGCCACACACCCAGACACCGCATTACTGGGTGGAGAGTCTATACTCCCCTCATGCTAGCTGAGGTCAGAGTGTTAGCCTGGACACCCTGTGGGAAGGATATGAACTGTACATCACAGTCACCTTTGGCTGCAAGGAAAGGCTGGAGCAGCTCAGCTCTGTCAGGAGCCCTACCCCCTCCTGTGTTTGGTTTGGGGTTGGAAAGGTTGGTTCTGTAGTTAACAGCAGCTGACATAATTGTCATGACTATGTTATTACTAGCAAAGGAACTAATGACTTGTCCTGTAACGCACATAACCAGCTCCAGCACGGGGAGAAGTGCTTCCAGCCTGCCTGGCATGGCTCTCTGCTCCCGGAACTGAAACCAGCATTCCCAGCAATGCTGGGCTCCTCTTCGGCTCCCGGCCAGCCACCCGAGCAGGGCGCTCACACTTGGCAAGAACTCTACAGACGTCTGTCACATTTCCTAGCAGGAGCTGCAGGGATGTGTCCTGCAGCCCTGCGAGTGGAATACTAACTGCATCAGACAGTGCATGTGTAGCTAAAAATATCACTGAGCAATTTGCCTGAGAAAGGAGCCTGTTCTCCCTGGCTGGCAGCCAGGTGGCTTTGCCTTGATCGCCACAGCTCAAGCTGTTGTGTGCAGTTCTTATGCAAAACCATTGCAAATATCATAGCATGATAACATTGCCAGCAGGTGTAAACTCCTGAGGAATGGAAGCTCTGGATGCTAAATCCTGGCACAGTGAAAAAAGACCAAAACACATTCCTTCATTGACATAATGAAAGTGTGACCACCAGCCCAGCTTTACACATTTATGGTGTGAAGCAGGTTCTCACACTGCAACCTCTGTTCTTTGAAAATGTCTGTGGTTGAGGGAATAGCCAGTGAAATCTCCATTCATTCATCAGATTACTGTATGGTCATCATTTGTCTCCTATACAGGTAATAATTACAGTACATGGCACTTTGGCAGAACTTTTTATCCTGGAATTTCAAAGCACTTCAATCAAGCTTTCTAACACAGCTGAGAAGCAGGACCAGGAATACACCCTCTCAGTTAATCATTAATGAGTTTGGAGCACACCTTATATAGAGGTTAAAAATAACATTTTGTGAATATAATACATGGTCTTGATAATACAGATAGGAACAATCTTATTCACTGCTGGGCAAAGACCCAGAGTTAGAATAAGTGTGAGGCTGCCTCTTACAACCCCACTGTTTCCCATCTCTCCAAAGCAATGGAACCGAAGCTGCATAAGCACTTAAGAAGAATTAGGGAAAACTTGCTACTTCTATAGTCTTTCAGGCACAGAAAGTGAGAGTGCTTTTTATCTGGTTTTTTTTAATATGCTTTTTACCTGCAAGCCACCTCCAGTGAGTCCTGGCAACTGTTGCTCCCCTGTTCTTCCACGCGTGCTTGGCCCAGCAGGGGTAAATGGTGCTGGGGCAAGACAGAGCAGCCCTAGAAAGCTGGATGGCCCAAGCTCCTTTGAGACTCTGACTCCCAGAAGATTTCAGCTAATGTGTGAAGGCAAAGAAGACAGGACAGATTGTACTGCCAGTGCAGTGCTGCCAACTCTCATCATGAGTTGTAGCCCATTTTCCTCCAAGCTCTGTTTTCACCAGGGAATGGGTTATCCAAGTCTCTCCTCACTTGCAGAAACAGCAGCACGGATCTAACTCAGCCTGAAAAATAAGAAGCACGGAAATCACACATTCCCAATACCTCCAGGACCAGAAAGGCAATCGAAAGGACACCTTGCTGTATGATTTTCAAGCTGGTTTTGTGAAGATTTAGGAGTGTGACTTACATTTTTTTAAATACATGGCATTGGCCATCCAGCTTTCATTACCAAGATGAAGGCAGATTGAATGTACAAACTGATTCACAGATGCACTGAAACTATTTTTCTTTATCCTGACCTCAGTCCCTATGTAGATATAAAGTCCCAGCTGTGAATCTCTTACTTTATGTTCTTCCATAATTTGGCTGGAGCTCATCTCCTTCTGCAAGAGCAGCAGCATCCAGGATGTTGTGGTTTGCATTTGCCTCAAGAAGAATTACCAGTATGGGAAGCAGTGAGCTGAGGGACTGGGTAAGTGTACTCTTGGTGGGGTGAGTTAATGTTTGATGGGCAGGTAGTGGAGTAGGCTAATATTTGAACCTCTGGAGATTTAACTTCAAACACCCGCTGGGATTTGAGTCTGCTCTGATCTGTTATGGCTGTTTGCCACGTCAAAGGACTTCTACACAACCAAGCAGACTCCAGTCAGGCTGGCAGTCTCTCTAGCCATTCCCATCTGGCTCGTAGAGGGCACTGTGTACCTGGTGACCTCACAGTCCTGTCCCAAACCCCAGCAGATTGTCCCAGGGCTGCTGTGACAGAAAATGTGCAAGTGAATTGACTCCAACATATGAGAAAGGGGAGATCCAGCATTGCTGGGAATGAGCTGGGGAGCCTGGATGTTCTGCTTCAGTGCCCTATTTCTAAAGTACTGGGTTTCTCTGGTTGGAGAAGGTAGTTTGAAATAACACTTCAGATGCGTCCTCCAAGGAAGGAATTAGCAGAGCTGCATGAGGAAGTCTAGGTGATGCAAAGTTCTAGGCAGCGTTGCTCAGAGGAGAAAGGACTTTGGGATGGCAGTATTCTATTTTTTTTTCTCATTATTTTTTTGGGGGGGAAAAAAGGACGCTTTTATACAAAGATTTATAGGTGTACAATGTTTCTCCCTCAATTTGCATTTGTTTGATCTGTATTTCTTGGCTTCAGCACAAAGCCAATTCAGTTTATTCCACTCTCTGCACTCCATCTATCTAGCTTTGATGAGCCTCAGTCAGAATTAGCAACCAAAGCTCCAGCTCACAGATATCTGTTTTCTCAGCCCAAATGGTCATAAAAACAGGGACATGCCTTCTGGGCTTTAGTCTTTTCTGGCCAGTCTGTACTAGGAGAGCATGCCAGCTCACCAGCTCCTTACTCCTTGTATGGAGAGAGCCCCAGGATGTGCAGTAGATTACTGGAGGCACCTCTTGTGCAGCTCTGAGCAGGGAACACTGATGAAAAAGAGTCCATAAAAAAAGCTGGAATGGGGGGCAGTTTGCTCTGGGGTGAAAAGGGTGGGTTTGGGGTTTTGCTGTTTTTATGGTGATGCTGCACTTAAATGTGGCTTACTGAGAGGGCAGCATATGACCCATGTGTACCTTGTCACATCCAATAGATCTCATGTGAAAAGCTGAAAGCTCTCAATAGCAGCTGGGCCCCAGGGACCATCACAAGGCTAAGCTGCATAAATTAAATGACCAAGAGCAAAGCTCATAACTCCTCTAACAGAGGCGGAACTCTGCCAAGAGTGTGGGGCTGCCACAACCCTGCCTTCCTCTTTCAGCACCCATGGAACCAGACCTTCCCCATATAGCTCTCAGTGCTCCAGCAACTCCAGAGAAACTACAATAGTTTAAACCAACACCGTGTCTGGCCCTTTGTCTTAAATCTCCCACCCAGACTTGATTTTACAGACCGTCCGGGTCGTGACAGAGCCCTCATCTATCACAGTCAGGTTACTTCCCTCCTATCCTAAATCAAACAAGGCAAACCAAGGGCAGCTCCTTTGTGGAAGGCTTTCTCGGCTGGTTTTCCCCTTTTCCCTCCCTAATTGTTCATTAATGTACGTAAATGATTTAACCAAATAGAGGCTAGAGTTTCCCGTAGGAAGGGAAGTTTGTTGGAGGAGGGAACAATCCACAGATGGATTTACCTGTATCAGATTCTGGGTAAATATTTATTCTCCTTTCCCTTTTGTGCACCCTTCTCAACCACAGGAACAATGACAGATCCTTGCCGGCCACAGGGCAGCAGGGAAATATTATTACTCCCATTTTACTAGTACACAAGTAGGGCAAAGGTGACTTAATCTCAGTCTCGGGAAAGTCAGTGGTGCTTTTACCACTGGTTCTGGGGGACTTTGAACAGGAGCAGCTGGAGTGAGCAGCTGGAGTAAACACCTAGCGCCAGCCTGGCGGTGGGCAGGAGCCGAGCTCCAGGGCTGCATCACCAGGCACCCCAGGGAGTGCCACCATCCTCCCTCAGTGGCTCTACCATCACTGACCTGAGTCATGGTTCCTCTCTGGAGACTGACTTCAGCCCCTCTGACTTACCTTGGGGAAGGCTGGGAAGTTTCATTAATTCCCGTTTGTAAAGCGGATTTAGAATTCTGCCTGCCATGAACTCTTTGTAGCAAGAGCTGTGGCACTCAGCAAGATGAAGAGGGCAGAACACTCTCACACCTTATTTTTTTCTAGCCTTTTTCTGGATATTTTTGCAAAAAGGGAAAAATCAATGTTAGATTTTACTACAAAACAACAGACTTTAGCCACCCTTTTTTCCCGGAATAATAATAGTCATAATGTATTATGTTAGGTTAGTCAGTAGTTTTCACTAATCCACAAGGCATGCACTGTTGACCTCTGAGGTAATTTTGGATCATGCTCAAACCAAATAAAGGCAGATTTGTGGTTGCAGGTGAGAGATCCCCTGAAAAACCATAAATGTAACCACAATGTCCTCTGGTTTGATCTGAACTCAGCCTGGCCTTCATCAGTTTTTCTGGCGCTAGTCCAGAAGTAAGACAGATTAACGATTTAGAGGCATTACATTGTGATATGATGTAACTCAGCACAGGGTGGTGGCTTTGGGAAGATAGTTTGCAGTAAATACCCAAGGCAGCAAACCATGGACCACCTCTCCTGGATGGCACGTTGCTCCTTGGAGGATGTTACTGGCTTGACTGGAATAATTCATGGCATGAACATGTCCAGTGATTACGGGGGCAAAGGAATGTGCCTTTCTACAGGGCAGAAAATGCCTGTGTGAAATGTTACACCTCATCTTCTGCCTCCTGAAGGGACAGGAAAACTAATTGTGTCTTTGGTGGATGATAAAGAAGTCAAGGGAGAGAGAGGTGAACCTGTGAGGGTGGTAGCAGTGCCCATGCCCATGCCATGCCATGGAACGCTGCATACCCAGGGAGCTGCTTGAAGCTCAGGCATCAGTGACTGTGTGGCCTGGGCTCTGTGCGATGTCTTCTGTCATCTCCCCAGGCACTGCTTTTTGGCTCATTAGATATATATACCAGGGGTCCACTTACCCACACTGTAATCCGTTCTCTGACTAAGGACTGAACCCCTGTGTTAATCCTGAAACTATAGAAAAAATATTCCCCAGCCTGTTATGACTACAGGTCTGCCTGAGCTCTAATAAATCAATGAGGCTCCAGTGGAGTAACACAAAGTTTGAGGGAGTGCTGGGTGGGTAAATGTATATAAAAGGCAGTCCTGATCTTCCTTTAGCAGCCATTAATTATGG
Organism: Platysteira castanea; assembly: GCA_013397175.1. Taxonomy (NCBI): domain Eukaryota; kingdom Metazoa; phylum Chordata; class Aves; order Passeriformes; genus Platysteira; species Platysteira castanea. The sequence goes on from VYXC01009560.1 coordinate 2,110,698, forward strand.
CCAGTGATGGGAATAGGAAACAGCAGTCATTCTGGGATACTGCTGTTTGCAACTCAGTCAGGGGCAGGCCGAAACCAGAAGACAGAGAGGATAGGCACTGTGTAGTGGACTGGGGGGATACATGAAGCTTAAAAACCTGCCCTTGAAATTAAAGATTAATGCTTGTTTAAGCATTTGGTCTATGAAGTGACACCAGTATGGTGAGGAACAAGCCCCATCACTGAACGGGGGAGACACAGGGAGACAACACATCGGGGCACATCAGTAAATGGTGCCAGCCCCAAAGGCCAACAGATTGGCACCAGTCGAGCAGCACCCCACTGCCTCCACTTGAAGAGGCACTTGTGTTAAACATCAGCCGGCAGGACTTTGTTACGGAAAGCAGGTTTCCTGGCACTGCAGTTGGGGCAAGTTATCTGGAGTGGGCCAGAGTGCTGAGCTGAGGGGCTGTTGGGTCAGGGAGCAGGGAGGCAGTGAGAACTTGGGCTGCTTTGCAGCTGATTGTTCGAAAAGAAAGCTGGGAAATCTCGGGAAGGATCTTTTTCTATTTATTAAACAGTTTGCAAAGAAGCTTAGTGCTTCTATAGCAACTTGACACCAGCAGCACTGTGGCTGTAATTATTAACAGAGAAGGAGAGGTGAGCAGTGTAGTGGGTTTGAAAAGGTCTTGTACAAAACTGCCTTCCAATCTGTGGTCAAACCATAGACCCTGCTTCATTTAAGCAACAGCTGCTGGTGTATTTCCTCCCTCAACAAGTGATTTCCCTCTCAACATGGACTAAGCTGAAGAACCTTCACTGCCCAGTGGGAACAAATCAGGAGCACAGGTACAGCCTGTCCTGACGCCTGGGTGGCAGCTCCTTGCTGTGCCATGATGCCTTCCTGGCACACTGCCTTCCTCCACTGGGGTCACTGTGCTCCCGCCGGTACTGAAACAAAGCTGTGCAATGGCACAGGCAGACACCCAGCTCCAAAACCCTGGTGTTATCCTGTGATTGCTTTTCCTGAGATTCATTCAGGCCAGCCTCAGACGCTTATCTGGCCACTTTTGTACTGAAAAATTTGTTACCGGTTCAAGACAACTGGGTACTTTTTCTGGCATGGAGGATTTGGCTTTCCCCCTCTGCTCACTAAATTTTCACACTGGCACCATTTGGTGTGACTCTGCTATGGCTGGAGTGGTTCCACTGCCTCTGGACCTCCTTCATGACCATTTCTACATTTGCACACCATGGAACACCAGAGCTGAGTCAGTTGCTTGGGAGAATTTGGAGCCTGAAACCTCCTGAGGTCTTCTAGATTTATGCTTAAAATATCTCTGTGCTAAGAAGGTGTTAGGCTCTCTCAGAAGTGTTCTCTCTCCCATCTGCTTTTTCATGTAGAAACTAGAGATGCCAAAATCTGCTGAGAGGATTGCAGAGGAACAGCCAGGAAGGATGCTTGCAGCTATCCCTCAGGCTCCAGCACAGACGATGTTTCACAGATGTGAAGTCATGAGTACGCTCATAAACATTTTAGGACACACCTGCCAGATAGTTCTGGCGTTTTCTACTGAGGACAAACCTTCTGTAAATACCAAGGGAAAAAAAATCAGGAAGATCCTCATTTTATGGGTGGATCCAGCAAATATTCTTTCTCTCTCTGTGATGAGCACAGACTGTCATCTCCACCCTCTCCAACAAACTCACTAACATTTATTTAGTTATGTAAAGCATTAATTATGAGAATATAAGAAGGTATGTTTCTGTCCCACACACGCTCTACTGTTCTTTTTCTTCCATGTCTCTTCCTATCACGCAAATAGGAGTTAAACCAGATGCACGTACAGACTTCCATGCTCCAATTTCCCCACTTTTAAGTCTCATTATGGCCCCCACACACCTTGTTCTGTGAGTTACGCTGGATTTCCCTTATTCTCTGTGGTAGGACTGTCAGCATGAGTGGCTCAACGTGGCCTCCTCCGCCCCACACACACACAGACACGCTTCTCATTCATTCCTACATGGAGAAAGCAGTGAGGGAGTGGCCAGCAGGCCATGGGATGGCTCCCATCTCCTTGCAGTGCCAGCGACCCCATCCCAACAAGGCTCCCACATGCCTTCTTCCCATCTCCACCCTGTGTAAGTCCCTCTCTAGTGGTCGTACCCAGGTGCCTCACTTCCCCGGAGCTGTACACTGAACTGTGTGAGTATTTGGGTCCAGTGACCTCGGGCTGTAAGCAGGCGGAGGTCTGCCTCTAACAGCTCAGCCCCTGGCATAGCTCTCCTTGTCATAATGTGATGGAGAGAGGGCTCCTTCCCCCTGCATAATCCCTGACAGCTCAGTCCACCTGTGTATTTAATCACAGCGGAGTGGTGACTGGAGGGAATAGGACTCCTTAATCTTCCTGGATTGCGGTTTGCTCATCCGTGAAACAGGGACGGTCCCTGCCAGGAGCATCCCCCTGGAGCCCTTCCTCTGGGCCAGCTTGCTCTGTGCTGAAGGCCAGCATAGGGCTTAGGGTCGGGGGGAGCCCATCTGTGGGGATTTAAGTGTCACTGAGGCCTTCTGCCGACTAAATGCCTTTCATTATAACATCAGCAAAAAAGCCCAGAGATGCTTTAACCACAGCTGAAGTGGCTTACAACCTGCTGGGCAGAGAAATTGAAAAAATATAACGTATAATGGGAAAATGCAAGGTTTGCCGCAGTAGGGCAGTGCTAGCACTGTAATTAAAAAGTAGTTTAGTATAGCTACATCAGTTATGGGAGTAAATGAAAAACGTTTTATCTCCCTAACCTATGCTCTTCCTAGTGTTAGTGTAGCTACACAGGAAACTATATGGTGCTGCTGATACAATTTTTCTCCATCAAGGAACGGGTTTGGACTAAACTAGAAAGACAATCTGGATTTTATTTGCTAGAATGGAGCTGTATATTCACTGGGATAGACCAGCAAGTCCTTTTCACCACAGACAAGCCCTAAAACTCCTGGCTCTCACATCGTAAAAGTGAATAGCCTTAACATATATCCTCTCCTTTCTCACATGCAAGGCCATGCTGCAAGGAGGAGGATGAGGGAAAAAGGGGCTGTGAACTGTTTCCAGCACTGAGCACCCACTTTGAGGTTAAAGACTTTCCCTTCTACAGCAGAGGTTACTTTGTTCACCCTTTTACTGTGTCCTGGCTAGTACTTAGCGCTCCGTTCTCCAAGTGGCGCCCTTCAGGGAGCCTTAGAGATCATCCAGCCTTGGCTGTCAGCCTGACCTGCTGCAGTCCTGCCAGCTGTGCCAATCCAGGCTATAGTTCCCTTCCCAGTGGGGCTTGGAGACCCAAAGAGTGAGTGCCCAGTTGCTCCCCACCTCATTCCGGCGGAGAGGAGCCAGCCCAGGAGCTGCTGCCCCAGTGCCCTGGGCCAAGGCGGGCAGAGTGCTTTAGGGGAGCTCATGTGCCTTGCTGGAGGTGCCGAGAAGTGGGTCTGCACTGCTCTGGACAGCGTCTCCCTGCACCATCTCCCACCGGTCCACCTGGTCTCAGGCGGAGGCTGAAGCCCTTCCAGTCCTTGTTTCCTTTCTCCACCCACGGGTGACCCCAGCGTGAGCCTGGTGCTGTGGAGGTGCACAGCCTGCACCGCTCAGCCTCGCTCAGAGGCGGGCAGGCAGCCCCCACAGTGGCCCTGCTCTGACAAGGAAGCAGCGTCTAGACACAGATTAGGCAAACAGCTAAAGCACAAGACCAGACACTGAAAAAATCAAAAAAGGAAAAAGAGCTCCCCAGCTCTGTCCACCACTGATTCCTGTGAGATTTGGGGCAAGGAAAGGGAACTTCTTTAGGTCTTTGTCTTCCTCACCTGTCTAGTATGGGATAATATTTCCCTTTCTGGCAAGGTTATGGTCAGAGTTAATTAGCAATTGAAAAGTGCTTTGAAATGGAAGATGCATTTGGAAAACTGAAGTATTATTACTGCAATTGAGTGAGTGGCTCTCAGGGTAGGGAAACATTTCACTTCTTTTTCCCTGTGGGTGGAATAGCCTGGACAATACTGGGATTTCTTCAGATTTATTAATTATCCAAGCATCTAGTATATATCAGGTATCTAAAACAGAACTCGGTTTGGATATGTATTCCATTAAATATTGGATTGCAGATTCGTGAAACCCAAGCTACGTTGTTAAGACAAATAAATCACATGACACTGGGACTCTTCCCCTACTGGCACCAGCTCTCCTGGCACAACTGCTCAAGGACAGGCATTTAAAATCTGTTTTCCATGACTCTTCATGCAGGATTTTGAAATGTACTCCAGGTTTGCCAGTAAACAAGCTCTTGCAAGAGTCTCCAGCAAGCACAGTGTGGGTCCTGAAACAAGTACATGTGAAAAAAAAAAGTCAAATGAATGAGCTTTGTTTGCTCAGGCCATGATTCTGATTCTGCAGGATTCTTTAAAGTATTCATTTGTAGTCTCGTGATTAATCCTAGGGAAGTGAGTGGAACTGTTTCTGGGCAGAATCAGTCAGATGCTTTAATACCCTGATGAATAGAGCTTCCAATTATTATTTTACCAACTCACGTGGCCTTGTCCTGTATTTTCTTCCCCTGTGCTCTAACATGAATTGAGTCTAGGTTGGAAAAACACCACCTCTGTTACCCATGAAGCACATATTAGTCTATTAAAAAATGTGTCCATTCCAAGAAACCTCCAGTAACTTAAAAAAAGAAAAAAAAAGAAAAAAAAAAAAAGAAAAGGTTAAGGGCCACATTTTCAAAACCTTAGTGTGCTGAGTTGTGGGGTTGGCAGCTCTTAGTTTCATGTCTCTCATTAACTTCTGCTGAAATTACCTGTCCACCTATGCAGCTGTGGCATCACATTCTGAAAATCCACTCCAAAAGAGGGTGGATTCTGCTGTCTTTTGGAAGCAGAGTTAAGTTCCTGTGTAGACAGGGGCTGGGATTCACACAAAGCTCGCTTGTCCTGAGCCCAGCTCATTTTGATTCTGTGGAGTTGAATGGTACTACCCCAAGTGACTCCTGCATGTACACAGGGGAAATTGTACATATTTTATGTGAATAAGGATGGGATACCAGTATCTATCAGATATTGCTGGGAGAGAAGAATTCAGGTTGAATCGATCTACTAATCCAGACTCAGGAGTTTCTTTTCTTTGACTGAGTCATAGAAAATCAGTCAGGAGGCAGTCTTCACTGATCAACAAGCTGCACCTCATTTAAGAGAGGCATTGAACATGGGATCATCAGGATATACTTAGACTGGTTACCTAATTGCAGGTCACCTCCCTGGCTGGGTGTGTGGCTTGTTTGAGGCTTGGGGCAAGGTCCCCACCATAACCAACATGGGTGAACCCACATGCTTTGCAGCCAGCAGCCCTCAGCCCCAGTCTGCACAAACTACTCTTGTGCGGAGCTGCAAAGCAAAGAGGCCAGCAGAAGGATTTGGTCAGGGCTCTGGACAGGTTGGTGTGGTGATCTGCAGGGTCACTACCCCAGATTTCCGTCCCTGAGATGACTGCCAAGGGGCTGTCAAAGGCAAGCCCGGAGGTATGGCTGCACACCCAAGGGAAGGTGAAAGCCATCGGCACTGTGCCATACTCATGGGTTATATCACGACACAGGTGATGGGAGGCTCCTTAGCTGGCTGAGCTACTTGCCCTAACAGCAAGTGGATGCCCACAGGCATTCACCACAGAACAAGGCACAACATGGCAAATCCAACTTGGGATGCTCATGTTCTCAGCCCTTAAGCATTTTTCTCTCTTCATCTCCTCTCCCCACTAATTCTCTTCTGAAGGATTTCCAGGGAATTAGCACATGCGTCTGCCAAACTGTGTCTAGACTGGTGGCAGGAGAGACACTCTTGGTCCTGTATGAGTAGGAGAAAATGCCATCACCCGTCTGCGACAGAACAATTAGGTCTACAGGGCAAAAATCAATGTTACCTGCTGTGAATTGTAGCCTGGAAGTTGCCCAGGCTGGCAGTGGCCAGCTCCTGTGTTGGCCCTGTCATGGGAAGGCATCTGCACCGCCCCAAAACTGCTCGGAGCTGCTGGCACAGCACAGGGATACCACGAGGTTCCCATCTCAAATACCATCAACGAAACCCCTCTGTTTTATTTTTCTTTCTGTTGTCTGTTGTTGAACCTGATCCCGTGTGAAATGTCCTCTCTGCCTAACCACACTGCAGTGCTGAGCTGGATGGAAGGTGATGTGAGCACCAAAGCAATATGAACGGCTGTGCCTGAGGCAGCTCCATCCCAGCTCAACCCAGCCTCTCCTCTTAGGGACACATGCCTCCCACTTCATCCTTAAAGGCAAAGATAGGCAGCGCTGGTGTAAACCCATTGCTCCTCTGTTCATCTGACTCATGGTTTGGGCTGTGCCTGCCAGAGTGTGTTTTCTTCCCTCTCCTTACAAAGCTTGCTCCCACCAGCAGTGACAGGAGTGCAAGTCTGTGCAGCCCATGGAAGGCCCAGCTGCTCACTGTTAATGTTTAATGACAGCACTGCAAGCTGGAGATATTCTCAGCCTGTATTTCAGCTGGTCAGCCTTCATACAAGCTGTTTTCAGTGAAACACTGTAAATCTACAGAACAAATTACTGAGGAACATTGAACCAGATTTAGGGAAGACTTACAGAAAACCTAGTGTAATTCAGGCTTTTCTGCATCCAGACTTCCTTTTTTTCACATATGCAAAACTCACTGTCTCTTGCTGTGGAGGCTGTGCAGTAACAAATGCGCATGCGAAGTCCACACCAAAGGGTCAGCGCCGAATGGGACCCAGACGCCTTCCCCATCGCTCCCAGAGAGGTTGCTACTCTGTTAGCACAGTCCTGCACAAAGAGTAGTGTCAGATGGTTTCCTAGAGGAAATTTATGAAGCTTCATTATGTTAGGCCAACTGATATCAGCAGAGAATTCACACAGCTGATTTTCAACCTTCTCCAATTTCTCTTTGGCTCATGAAACCATTTCCTGCTCCGGTCCCTCTGACAGTCCCCTGGTTCTCCTCCAAGCATCTATCCAGTGGAGAGACGAAGTTAGACATGAAGTATAGGAAGGTCAAAGCTTAAGATCATGCAAATAGGATCTAATGATTCTAAATGCTACTGCTTATATGCCCAGCCAGGAGAAACAGTGGGTCAGAATGGCTCAGCCAGAAATTTGGACCCTTAGACCAAACTCTACTTTCATTCTCAACATAAATCTAGACGTATTACAGCTCATGAAGAACATGATGTCTCCACTCTCTACTTCCACCTTGACCAAGGGCTGATCTAAGATGCACACATTTTCTGTGGATATTATTGGCAACTCACATCCAAGAAAGACAATTGTAATTGAGAGCCACTGCATGGAAATTTTGAAGTACATTGGCAAGTATATATACAAGTATTTGGCTATTATTACTTTGTTATTCAGTGAGGACCTTGAAAGACTTTGAAAAGGTCATTGCTTTGACTTCACAAAGAAGGTGAGCTTGTAGGAAATTCTGTGTGCACACGTTGGTGGGTTTGCCACAGGGAATAACTGGCTTTGCCAGCTGTGGATGTCCTTACTGCGAAGGTGCCAGGCCAGTGCCTTCCAGGTGCAAGGACAAAATGGAAAAAAGGCTGTCTGAGCCAAAAAGACAAGTTTGAATCCTTTCTTCCTTTCTACCTTCCCTCCTCAAAACCCTGAAGTCTATTAAATATCTGCCAAGGTCTATTTCATCCCGAGCCGTGGATGGGGCTGAACAGTGACAATCTGAATATGGAGGGTATCAGGGCGGTGACAACCCTCACCCTGGCAAGTTGCAGTCTGCAACTGCAAGTGCTTCTGGCCCCATGTTGTTCGGAGAGACAGACCCTTTGTTGTGCTCCTCATCATCACTAACAGGGACACTGCAGTCCTCCCCACATCCCCTGCCAAGCTACTTCCAGTGATGGGAGAAGAGAGTTCCTCTCTTTTCCCATCACTAGAAGCACCGTGTGTAGAGCAAAACCACGCTGCACTATTACAGAATCGAGCTGTGATTGGAGATTGCTTGTCCTGCTTGCTCTGGGACATGCTGGGAGCATGCAAGGTGTCCTCATCCCTGCTTTCTCTGGACAGCAGGCAGAGAGTGGCAGAGGTGGATTTCTGTCTGCCTGGAGATTCTTTGGGCAGAGCTCATGGGATCAAATCTGCACCTAGTGATGATTTTAGGTCACAGCTAGGGAGAGACGAGAAATCATGGTGGAGAAGGCAGAAACTGGCTGTCGTTGGGCAGTAGGAGGCTGGCACTGTGGGACAGCTCCTGTGGATGAGGGTCTTAAGACTTATTTTTGGCCCCAAATGAAGGTGTTGGTCTCTGCCAAAGATACAGAAGATGTGCCCAAAACGTGCCGCTACTCCCAGTCTTCTTTTTCTTTCCCTCAATCCTGTCTGAAAACATCCCTTTTGCAGGAATGAGACACTGTTAAACTAGGAGTGTTGTCAGAGGCCACTGTAAGTAACCATAATAATCTGTAAGGCAATATGCAGCTCTGATGTGCAAATGGGATTTAGGGAAGCCTTGCTAACGGGATAACACAGACAGCGCCTAAGCTGAGTTTCAAACTGAACATAATGTTTCATTTGACAAATGTCTGGGTTTGAACTTTTTTAAGCCTTCAGGGCTTTAAGAAGGGGATGTCAGTCTCCTGCAGAATAAATCCTGAATATTTTGGGCTTTCATTTAGGAAGAAGAAAAAGCTCTAAGTAGAAAAGAAGCCAAAAGGAATATCTGATTTCATTGCTTTCATCATATACCACTCCATATCATTTATTTTCTCTCAGAAGCCAGGGGCATATCTTCTCTAAATATTTACCTACTTTCTTTCTAAGAGCATGTCTGCATGTCACCATGCTGATTTGCAGTAGTAGGCGTATCAGCCTTACTTTTGTTGTAATAAATTTAACACACCCAGACTTTAATAGTAGGCTAATAAAACCAAGGTCTAATAGTTACAGTCTGAGGTCAGAATAGCCTGCAACATCTACTGGGAATGTTTTCCAGCCACTGCTCTGGACCAGGACAGTCAAACTAGTGCCACACCACACTGCACCATGGGTCTTGCAGTGAAACTGGGGACAAGCAGGCTTGGAAGTGGACGTGGAATTTTGACTACAGGAAATCCTTCAGCCTTATGGCTCATTAATGTCTTCCTGAAATGGAACCACATCTGACAGGTCTCTCTCTCTTGCCTCCATGTTCACCCACCAGTCAACTCAGACAAGCAGATGCTGTGCTGTCTCTGTCCCCTGGAGGCTTTCAAGCCCCAGCTGGATCAAACCCTGAGCAACCTGGCCTGACCCCAAAGCTGGCCTGGCTTTGAGCAGGGCTTGATCTAAAGAGTCCACAGGTGACCCTTCCAACCAGAATTATTCTGTGATCCCATGATCCTAGCCCAGAGATGCCCTTCTTAATTTCTTGAAAGGCTCTGTTCAGCTCCGTACCAGCAACAACTACTAGGCTTTGTGCTCTGAGCATTTTCTACCTCAGTATCAGAAACTAAAGGAGTGACTATGTCAGAGACAGTTTTTCCTCCCCTCACTTTCCCAGTCAGGGAGTACTGATCTCTCCATCCTAGAATGGAAACTGAGGCACACTCAGGTGTCATGAGATAGCTCTCCTTGAGGAAGTAAAAAGAAGTCAAAGTTAATGGATCATTTCAGGGCTCAGGATGATTCTGTCTAGTCTGGTCAGTACTGTGGGTGGCCCTTGGCATATCTTAATTGAAATTGAATGAGGATTCCTGTTCAAAAGGACACTTTCAGATTGTGACCACAAATCCTGGTGCCCACCCTACCTGTCTTCATAATCACTCATCACGTCAGCAAACATCCCACTGTCCTAGGCAAGCAAAGTTTTAAAATGTTTCTTTCAACTTTTTGACCCTTTTCTGTTCCTCAAGTTGTATCTATCTTGCTGTGCATGATGCTCAATAGGTTTTCTGAGATCCTCAGTGTTTCAGTATATGTGGCACCACCTGCCAACGAAGTAGAGGATGAGGGCTTGGAATCTATGGCTCTCTTCCCAGTGTTGCTATTGCCTTGCTTTGTGTGAGCTCACTTACAACAGTCCTTCTCTGCTTCCCTCTGTAAAAGGTGGAAACAAGTAGCAACCCCACAGTGACATGAGGATGTGAATATCTCATGCCCTTAGTTGGAAAATGCAAGAGAAAAACAAAGCACTCTTTATTATAATGGCCCCCTCTCCTTATCTCCTCTTCCCCTGAGAGGACAAATCCAGGACTGCTAAACTTCCTGCCTTTCCTCCATCCCCTGCAGCACTCTGGCTATGCTCTGTTGGACTTTTTCTACTTCAGTTGGCTCCTCTCTGTAGCAGCCAGAGCTGCACACCTACTCCAAGGTATCCCCAAGCCAGGTGCTGCACCCTGCTAAACTTTACTTTTGTTCACTAGGCCCTCTTCCAGAAACTTTGGGAAATACTTAGCATTTGCCTGGGTGCTCTGGCCTTTCTGCCTTTGGGCACCCAGAGGGTGGTTGAGCACTGGAACAGGCTCCCCAGGGAAGTGGTCACAGCACCAGCCTGACAGAGTTCAAGAAACATTTGGACAGTGCTCTTGTGCACAGGGTGGAATTCTTGGGGATGGTGCTGTGCAGGGCTGGGAACTGGACTCGATGCTCCTGCAGGTCTCTTTCAACTCAGCATATTCTGTGATTCTGTGTGAAATACCCGGTCAAGCTCCAGAGCAGATGCCCCACAGCCAGGCTGGGGCTGTGCTACAGCCAACACTCTCCGAAGTGCTTGTGCTGCCAGCACTGCCCTTCGAGCTCAGCTACCAGCACTTCACTTCTGAAGGGGAGATGGAAAAAAGACTTCCACAGCCATGTAGTTAGCACAGAAGAAGCATTTCAGGAGCCATAGGAGCCACATTTTCAGTTGTTTCCTTGGAATCTAAGAACCTGTTCATTTAGCTCTTTGTTAAATGGGGCTTGAGCTCTCTTGGGAAATTTGCCTGCGGTCTCTTCCCAGACTTTGCAGTAGAACTGTCTGAAATGTCTTTACATGTGAGTGACATCTACATGTGAGCCAGACACCCTGGGTTCAGTTGAAAGAGATAAACAGGCATTTACAGGAAACAATTCATCTTCTCCTGTGGTAGATACCTAGAATAGCCCACAGCAATCACAAAATGATTGCTTCCCTCCATAAACTGTAAATTTATTCTGGAAAAGCAGCCCAGCCCTTGAATCATGTTGGAGGATTCAGTTGCCTGGTGCTTTTTGAGCTGCTCCACCTTATTTTAGACATTTACACAGGCAGGCAAGTAAATACATACATGTACAGGAGCCTGCAGCAGACAAACGCCCTTCCAGCGTGTCTCCTGAATACCAGAGAAAGGATTCACTGTCCTGTTACCAACACAATGAGGGTCACTCTTTTTGGAGTACTGGCTTAATTGCCCTCCATTGCACCCCCTCATTTATATCCTAAATGTTAATATAAATGGTTCATGCTGGAACAGCTGAAACCCAAGAATGTGGCCCACAGCACCACACAATAAAACAATGATTAATAAAATAATAATTGATTTTATTAACAGGAAAAATTGGCTTTATTATAAAGAAAATAAATCATCTGGGTTTCAACTGCCAGGGCAATGTGTAGGGGTATCATTCCTGTTCTGCAGATAACCACCCCGACCAGGAAAGGTGTGCAAGATGTCACGTTACAATTGTTACATCATCAGGAAAAAATCTCAATGGCTGATCATTGCCTGAGGGAGATGTCAGTCTTCCCAGCTTCTGTGCTAGGAGGAGTTCTTATAGGAATTAACTCTTTCCTAGGTGATAAACACCGCTAGATTTTACCAGTATTAGTTTCACCTTATTTGCCTGAAATGAATCATTGTTCTCTTACTTTCCAATTTTGTCTTTCACTCAAGTCATGAACAAGTGTGACTTTGCAGTGACAGCTGTCCATCACATCTGCTGTGTGACTGAAGACTTTTTGTCTTCCACCTCACTATCATATTTCTGCTGGACACTAGTTGCTCACCACACACGCCATTCCTATAGAACATGACAAATGTTACTTGCTAAACACACCCCTGGCGCCCTCCCAGTTGTGTGGAGAGCAGGCCATTGTCCAACATGAAGAAATACTCCCTGCACATCAGCAAAATGACCCATCTTATGGTGATACCCAAGGCAGCATGACCACAAATAGTCTTTCCCTTTCTGGGGAATGGAATGATAAAATAGGTTTTTACCAACTCAGAGATCACACACTATGCCTCGTTACTGCTGATGTTAAGGGACGAGTGCTGCAGGGATCAATTCCCTCTGTATTAAACTTGTGGACTAGGGCAGACCCTTCCCAGTGACAAATTCCCCTCTTGTCCAGAGGAGATGGAAGTGATAGTTCCTTTCCCCAAGTTTCCACAAACTCCAGGCAATCTCCAGTTCTATAAAAATGTTATTGCTATGTCAAGAAAACAATGGGTATTTCCTTTTCCTCCTTGATGTTTTGTCATAGGGATGTTTTTCTCAGTCCTTGGCAGGTGGCATGCAAGCTGCTTTTCACACTGGATTGCTGTGGGCTGTGCCTGGGCACTGAAATCCAAACAGTCCCTGCTATTAAAACAAGCTCTATCCTGTTGAATGTTCACCCCTATGCCCCGGGCCAGGTTCACACTGAGCAGGGGGACATGTCCTGTGTGACAGCAGTGCCTTTTATCTCCTCTCTCCCACCTGCATTTGTCCTTGGTTGTTTTGCATCCTTCTTGCTCTCTAAGTCAGGTAAGACACAAATTTTAACTACCATCCTTCATTTTACTACTTTTTTTCCCAATGCAGAACTTTGCTGCTACATCTCTTGGTCTCTCCAGACTCTCCAAGCAATTTCATGGGCAACATAGTCTACCTCCCCATTTACATACACTACTGAGTTTCTTTTTAAGTTTTATTAAACTTGTGGACTATATCCAGAAATGCATCAGTTCCCAGTGACCCAGTTTAGCACTGGCATGGTTTTTACTTTTGTTTACACTGAGAGGCCTAGAAAACTTGTGCTTACTTACTCTAGAGGTCTTCCTCTCTTTTGTCCTCTTAATCACATCCCTTCCTGTACACAAGTTCTTGAAGAAACCTCCCCTATTACCTTGATTTTTCCTTTTTGTGCATTCACATACTAATTCTCTTCTCAGCACTCTCATGCCTGCCTCATCGCAAGTCCTCAGCTGCTATCTCCTTCCAGTCTGTGTCGTGCTGCAGTTACTGAACAGAGGCTGGAGGGGCTGACTTCTCTTCCATGATCATGGGCTAGAGCTCACACTTTTCCTTTCCTTTCCTTTCCTTTCCTTTCCTTTCCTTTCCTTTCCTTTCCTTTCCTTTCCTTTCCTTTCCTTTCCTTTCCTTTCCTTTCCTTTCCTTTCCTTTCCTTTCCTTTCCTTTCCTTTCCTTTCCTTTCCTTTCCTTTCCTTTCCTTTCCTTTCCTTTCCTTTCCTTTCCTTTCCTTTCCTTTCCTTTCCTTTCCTTTCCTTTCCTTTCCTTTCCTTTCCTTTCCTTTCCTTTCCTTTCCTTTCCTTTCCTTTCCTTTCCTTTCCTTTCCTTTCCTTTCCTTTCCTTTCCTTTCCTTTCCTTTCCTTTCCTTTCCTTTCCTTTCCTTTCCTTTCCTTTCCTTTCCTTTCCTTTCCTTTCCTTTCCTTTCCTTTCCNTCTCCTCTCCTCTCCTCTCCTCTCCTCTCCTTCTCTCAAATGTAATTATTTTATTCTCTTTAATGCTGTGCATGTTCCAAACAAGTGACTTACCTTCCTCTAGAGGTACCAAAGCCCCCACCGCAGCACAAAGTACATACTGCACTGCCCCAGAATGTCTCAATTCAAGAAGCTTTGAGCTCCCCTTGTTTGCAGTTCACAGAGTTCACCTGCATTTTATTCTGCTCAACTATTAAAGAAAACAAAGTGGAGATGAGAGAGAAGAAGTAAGGCTGTAAAAGCAGCAGTCGGTCAGAGAGCCCTCATGATCCTGGTACCAGTTGTGGGCCAATCAATCAGTCTCAAACAGCTCGCTGGAGAATAACTGCCCAACTTACCCAAATTTATTTTCTTTAATAACAGAATCCTCCTGTGACCCTGCGGTTCTTGCTGACACAAAGCGAGGCCTGCTTGAGCCTGATATCTGCTCCCTTGCTCCCTGCTGTGTGCAGAGCAATGGAGCCATCGTCCTCTTGTTTTCTGCAGACAGCAGCTTTAAATCACTGACAGCCACTTCTGTCTGTGAGGCCTGGGAGAGACTTTCCTGCACAGGTCACTCACTTGTGACTTGTGTGTGTTCACCCGTGTGTGCTCAGGCTGGGTGAAATGAAGATCAGAATGCCTGGGGATGTCTGCTTGTTGTTTGAGTGGTGGGCTCTGCAAGGGCTGTGGACACTGTCCAGGTGATGGAGGGAAGGGATGATCGCACAGACACTCAGCTGCAAAGAAAGAATTGCTGTAAAATCTCTGAGCTCACGGTCTGACCAAGTGGCATTGCTAGACAGGAAACTGGTGTGCCCCAAGCAGGCAGACACTGAGATTACACAAAGGGAAATGGAAACTTTGGGATTATAGGCTCGGTCTGCATTGCGGGTAGTCTCAGGGCACGATATCCTATATAATGCATCTATTGGAAACTGTGATCTGTCTTTGGAAGTGTTCAAAATCCTTGTGAGAAACAAGGAAGAATGTTTTTTGGAATTCTGAGAGAGGAATCCTGCTCAGCCCTCCACGTTCAACTATAGTGCAGGTTTTTAAAAGGTAAATAAAGTTCTTTAAAGGGTGAATGAAGGTTTCTTAGAGCTGACATAAAACTCACATTGGTCTTTGTGTTTAAAACTGAAAACTTATCTAACGAAACCAGCCTTTTTCAAAGAAAAGCTGTATTTTTTTCTAAAGCTCAAGGACTAGTTACAAGGGGAAATTTCTTCACTGTGCTTGTACTGGAGAGCAGATTCTTGGAAAGGAAAATCCACTCCAAATCCGTAGGAATGGCCCCACAAGGCAAAGTTTCAATCCAAACCCAAACCCTTGCACGGTCCAAGAGAGGACGTGCATTCCCTGGGAGGGAAGGACAGGGTGAACCCTTGCCCTGCCAAGGTTAGGCAGGAGCAGGAGTGAGGAGGCAGAGAGGAAAAGCTGAAGCGCAGGGAAGGACGGTCCCTGGGGGTGCTGGCTAAGCCTGTAGTGAGGGAGCACCATGTGGTCTCCAGGTATTTCAGGTATTTCCAGGTGAGGCAATGCCCTCCTGTTGTCCTGGCCGTGCGGGCAGGGTGTGTGCAGCACACCCTGGGGATTCCTGGACCACTTAGAGCTGCAGGGACTGGGTTTAGCTGGGGCAGCACCCAGAGCAGGGAGCTTGGAACTGGTACTTGTCCTCTGTGCAGCTGTAACCCAGGGATCCGGGCAATTTGGGCTTGGCATATCCTGCTGATAGCCTCTCCTGGACAGGATGGACCGGGATGGGGGTCTTTTTGCAGGACACAGGGGCAAGCAGGGCTGCAGGCATCTCACTCACCCAGAGGGGCTGCTGTGAGCAGAGACCCACGGGTCTGTCCATGGGATTGTCCTATCAGTCTGACACGTATGGAACAATTCATGGACTTCAAGCTAAAAGTTGGCATAGGCTGTGGACAAATGTGTTTTTTCCAGCCATTATCATGTTTGTGCTTGGATGCAAGCCAAAATGCATAAACCTTCCTGGGGACATTAACTGGCCTCTGATTGCCTGTCCCTCAGTATGGTGGGGGGAGTGGGGCTGTTTGGCTTTTCATAGGTTTGCTTAGTCCCCTAATCTTACGTGAAAATTATCTGGCATGAATTCTGCAAGTCAGAATGGCAAAAGTATAATTAATTCCCTGTGTGAAGTGAAAATAGCCAATTTTCCACAGCGTCAGCTTGAATATCAATAAGTCATGGAAATAATATGCAAAAGAAGACACAAAATTTGCACACATATACACCAGATACACTGATTTTTTTATGGAGCAGCAGCGCTTTATTTGCTGCTGGATAAAAATATCAATGCAGACCTGAAGAGCTCTTCATTCCTGGTGTGTATTCTGCTGAAAGACCGAAACAGCCTTTAAAGACAGCCTCCTTTTTCTGACCTATACAAGGAATTTGTTGAAAATGTATGCTCATGTCATTTTTTTCCTAGACAATATCATTTTGAAGGCAGGTCCCCCACAGATATCTCAACATAGAATGGTAATGACTTTTCTCTAACCACAGATAAGGATTTAAAAGTAAAACACTTCTGAAGCCCAAGCCCATCCCTTCCACCGCCCAAGGCTTTCTCTCCCTGTAGCAGGCTCTGTGCTTATGTGCTGTTTTCCTTCCCACCTCACGTTCACTCCCACTTTGCTGGGAAAGATCTGGGCCCTCGGATCATTACAAAGTTATTTGCACAATCTGCACCCGACTTAAACTCTGACAATCCAAACAGAGGTCTTCATTCCTCTTTGATCCCTCAAAACGCATTGTGGCCACCACAGTCTGTCTGGCTTGGAGACTTGCTGGATAACGGGAATATCTGGAAGCCTGTTAAAACAGTCCCTGGGGGTTAATCTTGACCCTCTGACCACTGGTTGCTCTGCATGGCTGATAACTTGACTTGAAGAGGATGGGTCTCCAAAGGAAAACCTGAGCTGCTGGCACGCCAGGGAAGCCACTCTGCACAGCTTCTTGTAAGGCGCTGAAAAACACCTCTCAAGTCTCCATCTGTTGCTTTGCTACAGGTGAATTGCAAAGCAAAGAAGAAAAGCAAGTTATGCTCAGATAGCATCAAATACAACTTATTAGCTGGGCGCTGGTGAATATCTGGAACAGATGTTGTCGATATATGTGTCACCTCTCCATAACCCTCTTGACACTTCCTGTTACATTCTGGGACAGTGGTGAAATCAAATATCACCACCAATGTCTCAAAAGTTAGCATGTGCAAACAGTAAACTGAAATGTCTTATCTTTTTTTTTCTTTTTCTTCTTTTTTGCTTTTTAACTCTTTCCCCACTGTACTTAGAATAATGACTGGGTAGTGCAGGTGTAGGGTACATGTTGGCAAATGTGAATTCTTAGGTGCAACCACCTCACTATGTATTACAGTGACAGTGTTGGTGTTCACAATGTCCTTTCCTGTGTCACGGCAAACCAAGAGTTTCAAATGAAAAGATCTAAGAAAGAGGCTGTGTACTTACTAACCATTTTTCTTTCCTTTACCTGTATATAGCCTTATTACTGGGAATAACAGCAGGAGAAATCCATCTTCTTCTTTCATCCATTTCTGCTTTACACTTCACATACGCCAGAAGTTTCCTCACCATCACAGGGACCACTTTACATGTTTCTCCTTGCTGAACAATTCTTAGCAAAAGGCCATGATAGCTCTTTGTGTATGTAAAACTTAGCAGAAATATTAAACCAAAGATCAAAGGCAGTTCTGTTCCTCAGATATTTTCCCTGACCCTTTAAACTGGCTGGGTGCAGAACGAATAATAAGGACCAGACTCTGCCATCAATTACGCTGAGTTAAATCCAGAACGGGCTGTTGTAAATCAAGTTATTTTAGAGTTACACAATGTAAGCGGGAGCAGATTTGGGACCCGAGTCTGCAGGCCAAAGCACCAGACTGCAAAAGGAAAACCCCACCTCTCTCCTTCTTCGTTTCACCTAAACTCTCCTTCTCTTCACATAAGCAGCCCCATCTGCCTGCATAGAAAAGCTCACAAAGCTAAGGCCTTCCTAAGCTACCCAGAAAGAGCAATCCCACCTCTAAGCACTGCTAAAAGGATCACAGATAAGTCAGGTTTTTATTTAACTAATGCGTCAAAATGCAGCCCAAAAGGACCGAACAACATCTAATTTTTATCAGCAGCTATAAACGGTGGGGGAATGAATTGCCTGGGTGCAAAGCTTGCTGGAGGAGAAGTAAAACAAAAAGACTTTAAGTGTTGAGTAAAAAGTGTCTGGAAGCACATTTGTACAGTAAATTCTGTCTCTTTTTCTCTTCACATTACATGATGCTTCTCCCCCTGCCCCACAAGCCTAACATTTTAATCCTGCTAAATATTTGCAAATTGGCACCACATCGGATCGAGACAATAGAGGGGGAAAAGCAAAACGATGCAAGTCATGATATACTTCTTATTACAGAGATAGCATTTCACAAGATTAAAGAGGATTTTCTAGGCAATGGAGACAAATCCAGCACCGGCTTTATTGAGCAAATGTCGCAGATGCTTCACCCGTTAACATGTGGTGGTGTAAACAAAGGAGATTATCTCCTTTTCCAAATGAGCACCATCAGTGTTGCCATTCCATTTATTACATATTTTCCCACTCAAGTGTTCGTTTTTGGGAGGCTATGCGTTTTGGCCTTGGAGACCTGTGGGAGGAAATGGAATAGTCTTTGAAGCATAAGTTCCAGCCTGGTTGCAGCGTCCGGAAAAATTATCAATCTGGAATATTGTTCTTGGGAATGAAACCACCAACCAGAATAGGAAAAGAGAAATGGGGGAAAAAAGAGCAATGCCAAGTCCTTCCATTATGGGGATTTTATGGGTAATACGACCTGAGAACCTCTACTCTGGTCAACCCAGGGAGACAAAGCTATTTGTAAACACCAGAGTGTGCTATCTTTCTGCCACTTTTATTCCTGATCATCAGAAACAGAAGTGCCTGGATGAGAAATACAGAGTTTTAGGGGAAAATGAATAGGAACCTGTGCAGTAACTGCTGTCCTCCAGTGGAAACACGCCTCTGATGGCGATAGGTTGGACTACAGAGCAAATGGGGGCCTAGGATCTAGCACTCCTCAGCACCAAACACCTTTTTATCCTGTTCATTACAGAAATGACAATGTCAGGACTGCAAAGAGCCCCAGAGGTCCCAGGGCACAACTTGGTTGCAGCTCAGACCCTGCCCAGTGCCATTTCCATTTCTTCTGCTGTGCCACTCTCTCCTTTGTGGTGTTCTGCATCCAAAGCATAGGTCAACATTTCAAGCCTCATAAATTTTAAGACCTCAGATGTAGAGAAAAGGGACACAAAAGACCCCTTAGAAAGCTGCTGGCACATGTGGATTCACTTTGAACTGTTGCAGATCGATGAGGATCTGGGGCTGCTTCCTGGTCAGCCAGTCCTGGCTCACGCCACAAAACTTTACCAGCAAATGCAGCCTCCAGTCAGAACCACCTGGTCTCAATTAGGATGGATTTGTGGCACTTTAAAGGAGTTTAGTGACTGCTTTAGCTGACCCTTCAGATGAAGAACTCCAAAAATCTGGCCTGGATCCCTAACAATAACGGTGCTTATCAGGGCATCCTTCCATCATCAGGCTTGCCAAGTGCCCCCTGTCCATTTCTCATCATTTTGATTTTCTTGCTCCCAAAAGCAGTTGCTTCTCTGCATTCACAGAGGTAAAACGCCTGATCACATCCACAGGCTGCTGTCTGCATCCTGACAGTAAGCTCCCAATGCAAAAAGGGGAAGTTTCACTTCTTTAAAAGTCAGGTTAGCATCCAACCTGCTTGTTTCTTTTGCATTTTTCTGCTAAGGGCAACAGCTATAATAATATCATTCTCCATTTTTTCCTGGCTTAGAGCAACAGTCTATCAAGTGTCCCCATTGCCTGAAGTTAAGCTAGAGCAGTTGTACATTGCTGAAAATCCACGATCACAATCTCCCAGAAAATTAAGAATATTTTAAAATTACTGCTCTCTGGGTTGTCACCGTAAACATATTTGCACAAGTGCCTTTAACAACCAAATCTATGACGGGAACATTCTCAATGTAACTTTTATAAAATGTAATGAGTATCCATTATAACGGGGCAAATGACACATCCTGCACAAAATATTTGTCCAGTGAGTCAAAATCAGTTTAAGTTATACTTTGAAGAAGGGCATGAAGACCTCTTTCTCAAAGAACTTTGGCAGGAAAACCTTATTTTGTAATGCTGCTCTGCCTCCCACCTCAGGCACCACAAAAATGTGTGGCCTCCTAAAGGCAGAATGTAACTGGGGTTTAGCACAATCAGACTTGGAATAAAGGGACTTAATTTCCACAGGGTCAGTGATCAACAAAACTATTGAACAATGCCTGGTCAGCTACCCACCTAAGTGGCAAAGACTTGTATCACACCTGAAAATTTTGGCCAAGGGTACCACAGCCCTACAGTACTGCAGTGCAGTAGGAAATTTTCCCTCTCTGTGTCCTCCCAGTGCAGGGGATGATGCAGAAAGCAGTCACCTGACTTTCATATTTGTCAAGATCATAGATCCACTAAAAATTTTGGATCAGAAGAACCCCTGGGCAGTTTCTCCTTCCCAGTACCACTCTTGCAACAGACTATTTCCCATATGTTCACACGGAGGGTAGATGCTACAATAAAGTAACATAATGGACCACATGTAAAATATGATCTTTTGGGGAAATGCCAGTCTGTCTTCTCTGAAGGGAAATGCTTCTGGAAAGCTGCTACAGTTCTAAGCTCTGCTCTCTGCCCTTCAGGTGTAGGATGCTGGGGCTTGGGTAGACCCAAAGGGACAGCAGACAGCAGATTGAGAGGATGGAGAAATTCTTCTATGACGAGATGTTATATATATGTGTTATATATATGAGGAGATGTTTTCCTCCTCAGCTGGGACTCTTCAGCTGAGGAGGAAAAAAGCAAATGCAATGGTGGTTTACGAAACAGAGAAGGCAGTCAGTCAAGTCACTGTGACATTTTTCTGCTCACCTGGCCACTTATTTACCCGTAAACTGCTCTTCACCACCTCCTACAATGCTGGAGCTAGGGGTGATGTGCTGGAATGAATGGGAGCTCAGTTTAAAACAAATAAAAGCAAATACTTTTTTACATAATGCTTCTCTACACCCAGAGGTGCGGGACCTCTGGGGCTGGCTGTCCTGGGCAGCCACATGAGCAGCAACAGCCGCATCTGAGGGGAAGAAGGCAAATTCATGAGTAACAGCTCCATGCAGATACTGAAAGGATCAGGGAGTGACATACCCATGAATGCCTGCCTTGTTCAATTGGAGTCTTGAGTCAGATGCTAAAAAATTGATTGATTTAAACTTTGGAACCCCTGGGTTTTGCATTACTTTGCATTTTCTGCCTAAGTCCCTGCATATCTTCTCAGGTGTCAGCAGCCCAGGTTTTGGCCCCCTTTTGGGTTACCCAGCCTAGATAAACATACGTGCTGTTAAAGCTGTTTCCAGGAACGCCTTCCTCTCCCTGCAATCTCTTATCTCCCAGAGGAGATTGTCAGAGGGTACTTCAAAGCCCTTTGAAAATGGCCAGGGCTCTGCCTGTAGCCCAGCAGATACAGGCACCCTCACCCCAAGAAGTCAACAGCCGCCCCTGCATTCGGAGCCGCCTTATCACCACCACAACAGCGAGCAGCAGGAGAGACTTTACCCCTTGCTATCACAACCCAATCTTCAGTCTTTACTCTGCAACACGCTGCCCATCATCTCCCCAGATTCACCCAGGTGGGTTGTAGAAGATTACGCCAAAACAAGCAGAAAATAAAAGGAGTGGTTTTGCTCAGCCCTGAGGAACAGGGAAGCCTGAAGCCTGCTGAGCTTGTAATTAAAATGTGGAAAGGCCATGACAGAGCTCAAAAGATGGAAGAATGGGATACAGGCAGCAGAAAAATGCTGAGCACCAGGCTTCGGGCAACATGCCGTTTTGAATTAAAAATAAATGAGAAAATTGCCTATAGAGAGGGGAATGCAGGGGAGGGGCAGCTGTGGAAAGAGAAGGTGACAGAGCAGGGGCTATTGTCCAAGCACTGCCCTCAGATAAATCTTGTTCAGCGTTTCTCTACTGAAATACTATGAGGTGTAGCGAGGCAGAGGAAAATGGTGCAGCTGTTTTATGGTGTTATTATCCCTGCTGGATCATGGAAGAACAAGTGCCTGCCAGGACAAAAGGCAGGACACCATGTATGCAGTTCTCACTCGACCAGCAACTTGAAACTGGAAACACCAAACACGAAAGTCACATTTTTGCTTGGAACTTGTTTTCTGCTACTGTTAACAAGCCTCTCAGGGGCTAGCATCACTGGAGCAGGCTAGCATCACTGGAACTGCCCAGGGAAGTGGTGGAGTCACCATCCCTGGAGGTATGTAGAAGACGTGCAGATGTGGTGCTTAGGGATATGGTTTTAGTGGTGGACGTGGCAACGTTGGGTTAATGGTTAGACTTGATCTTAAAGGTCTTTTCCAATCTAAGTGATTCTCTGAGCAGGGACACAGGCCAGGTGGCCACAGAGAGCCCACGGCACACACATGGCCAGGGACGTTCCACCATGATAGGAAAAGTAGCAGCTGTCTGGACAAGGACCATGCTTTATCCCATGTCATATTTATCCCATCTATATTAACCCAAATCATCCACTGCTGCTAAAATTACCCTCCCAGAGAGAAGGGCTTTAGAAGAATGTTTGGAGTTAACTGAATGAGTTGTGGACCAGGAGTCACAAACATCAGATAGGTACATGGGAGATTTATTAGGGTACCACAGAGAGCAGCAAAAGTCTGAGCAGCAGGAGAGGATCAATATTCCTCCCTCCCAGTGAAGCCAGGGGGAAAGTGTCACAGAGAGGCAATGTCATTATAAGGGTGTCTGCAGTGCCTGAAGATCAACAGGGGTCCCTGCCTGAGTCTTTTTCAGGCTATGTAAAATTTTACAGGTCTTCAGCTCTGCTGACCTGGGTGAAATGATTCCTCCTTTGTCTCCAAAAAATAAGATCAGGATCTGACCTAAATGCACAGAGCTAGGAAAGAAGGGATGTCTGGGGGCAGTCTCAGCACTAGAGTCTGAATCGGTGTCTAAAGTGGGTCTCCTTCAGCCAGGGGAGATCTTCAGATTGGCAGAGCCCCTTGCAGTTCAGCGGGGCTGCTCCTCATGCTTCCTTCTCTAGACACATTTCCCTTGCTGAATAAAAAGCTGCTCCAAGCTGAGGTTTTATGCCTTTTTTCATACATATCTCTGATCTATTCATTCTGTTAAAACTGTGGAGGAACAAATTGGCAATGCTGAAGAATACTCCGCCTCAGATGGTAAAATTCACTGGATTACACAACTGCTTGTTCCCCAGGTTACACATAGAGGACTGCACTGACTGGGTAATGAACAACCCTCAACCATTCTATCTTCCTGCTGGCTGCCAGCAATGTGGGAAGCTAAGGCTTCGGAAGGTCTTATTGGATCTTGGGGCCCTGCTGCTGGCCTGAAACACATCCTGCTCTTTCAAAAACGTTAAATAGACTGGGACAGTCAGGCTGATTGATGCCAAAAGTCCACCTCATCCCACATCCTGTCTCTAGTCAGCACAGATGCTTAAGGAGAGAATGTTAGAACCAAGCAAATGCTGAGTGATTTTTCCCTATTGTGTACAGTGATTTTTCCTCCCAGCTTCCAGCTATCCACAGCTTTGAGACTTCCTAAAAAAAGACTGTATTTTATTACCTAACAGCCCTCCTTGGGGCTATTCATTTCCTCATGCATTACTTTAATTGGGCTTTTAATCTGCTTATGACTAAAGTAGGTAAAAGTAGGGTCTATCACTCCCCATTGCCCCAGAGTCCCTTTGCCAGTTCTCCTGAGGTTCATAATGTCTCACTCTTTCCTGAGCAGTTGTTTTTCCTCTCTCCTCGCCTTGCTGCATGCCAGGGCAACACTAAAGGCAGCAGTTGACAGAGATCTCTTCTGTACAAACCCCTGAGCACATCAATTACTAGAGCTCAGAAAGGTTGCTCAACTGTAGGGGCACCCACATGCTTCAGCAAGGTTCAGTGTTTAAGCATAATACGTATGACAACATTAGGTCAGCTCCATGTGGTCATACAAAAATCCCATCTCCTGCAGCAGTGCCCTTCTCTCTGTGGTCAGTAACTGGTGTCTAGAAAGAAAATCAAAAGCAAAGTAAGAGTGTGGTGAAGTTTCCTTATAGACACTTTGCAAGGACAAACGGTCACATTTGTCAGTGTCTCAGCTCTAGCCAACTTTCAGTCATACCCTAGAAGTATGTCCAATCCACAAAACACAGGTGAAAAAATGGTAAAGATGACTTTTCCCCATTTAAAAAAAAAAAAAACCCAACAAAAAACCAAAAAAACAACTTTCCTAGAGCACTTTAATTGCATATGAAAGAAAACAAAGTCCACTCTCGGGAACTTCCATTCATCACAAACCACCAGCTATTTCAGCATTCCTGGGAAACCTTATGTACAGTGGGCTTACTTCAGTATGCCCTTATCAGCCTCAGCTGCCAGCCCATCCAGTATCTGAAGCAGGGCAGCTGAGGCAGCTTTTTGGTCACAGCAGCATACCCAGGCACAGTTACCGTGGGGTAAAGGATGACCTGAACTGCCTTAGCCCCGTCCAGATGCTGGGATGCATAAGAGAGCAGCCCACCTCAGCAGAAAAGCAACACCCCACATGTAGCAGAGGGATTTTTGTGCCAGGATTTGGCAACAGCAAGTTCTGGACTCTAAGCTAGCACAGCACCTTTTCCTGCAAAGTCAGCATGCAAAGGTGGGGTGACTTGGTCTCCAGCCAGTGCACCCCGCCTCCACTCCCCACAGCACAAAACCCCCATGGAAGTGATTTTCTGAAGGCACTAGCAAAGGCAGTGGTGACTCAACCCCAGGTACTCACCAGAAAGGAGCCTGCTGGCAAGCTGGGCTCTCGGGCAGGGTTGCTGTGCTGCAGGCAGGACCAGGTGAACCAGCCTCCCAGCAGTGCCCAGCACGGCACTTAACAAAGCGTGGAAGAAGCCAAGGCTTTGTTCCAGTGAGGAACCAACCATGAGAAAGAGGAACAGGGCATTGATCTCCTGCCCCTACGTTGTGCAGGTTGTGTGCATTCCCGTGGTTGAAAATGGCTTGGCCTTATAACCCAAGAGACAGGGAGGGCAACATGGTGTGCCACCCCCGCATGCCTGCTCCTCTCAGCTCCCAGAAAAACAAACACAATGGGGACAGTTTACCAGCCTTGGTCCAGAGCAAAGATCCTTCTCTGGAGCAGTTTTGGAGCAGGACACTGGATCTGTGGGAATGCCTGGAGGTCTAGATGCTGCTCCTCACTCAGCTAACACAGTGGCAGCGAAGGGTGGAAGCCTTCTGTCCCATGGCCATCCAGCTCCTGGGCACGAACAACCTCAAATCTCACATGCCTTGGTCCTGGCATGAGGGACAGGACCCAGAAAGGAGTGACAAGACCCATGGTGCCAAAAGGGAACGGGCTCTGCTCCTCCAAAAATGCCCTCTGGCTCCCCCAGGACATATGTGGCACAACATGCAGCAGGCAAAACACCCCAGCTGTGCTGTGCTCCCTGCTGCGCACCTCGCCTCCAGGGCCAGGCACAATGAGCCTGTCCATGCCTCTCAGGGCCACAGCAAGATGCTGCTGTCCTGGCATGGAGACAGAAAGCTGGCCACCATACCCTTCCCACCCAGCCCAGCCCCCTGGGGATGAGGCAGGGCAGGGAAAAGGCTGTATTTTCTGGGCAGAGGCCTTTAGCTGGGGCACTGGGAGTGCAGTCCCTCCCTGGCGGGTGTCGGCACAGTGCACGGCCAGGGACTGCCCTCCAGCTTCCTCGAGCACAGTGCACGGCCAGGGACTGCCCTCCAGCTTCCTCGAGCAGGCAGCAGAGGCAGACACATACACAGGTCAGAATTTATTTCCAAATACCTCATTTATATCATTCTCACATGAAATATTTCTTTTGGAATATAGCCTACACTTAGAAAACAGAAGAGAGTTTTTTTATAAGGCACATCAGATTATAGACTACATAGAGACATCTCCCCCTCATTTGCGCTTGTAAAATACTGGTAATTTTAAAAGTAATATTTCTAAAACCTAGACCCTGTGTAGCCCCGTGTAGAGCAGTATCCATAAAGTTATTAGACCTCAGTTTACACACATCTAGTAAAGGGCTATAACAAGTTGTATATAAATCACATCTTCAGAAACAGTCACAGCTGGCTACATTTAAAAGTAATGCTACTCCAGACTATGAAACAGGCTGCTAAGTATAACCTACTGCTTCCAGTATAGCATGATACCAAGCAGTATGATCTTGCAGACAAAATTTTATTTCTGTAAATGGAAGCTGCTCAGATTCAAGCCTGTCTCCTCTCAAATCCGTATTTTTGATCAACCAAGACTGTTTTTTACAGAGAAGCAAAGCACCCAAGAGAAATCTAGCTTTTTGTTTTTCTCGAAGATGTCAGTATGACTGCATATCTGAAATCCTGTCAAAGCATTTGAGTAAGAAATATAAAGGCCCAGACATTAACTTTAGGACATTAAACCACTACCAATCAACCAGATGCAACCAAGTCAAATGCATCCAGCCTCTGTGCTATGGAAACTGATTTTCCAGGCTCTTCCAGTGCAGAAGCCAACATATTTTTATTGAATTGGGCCCTAGGTAAAGATTTCCATCCCATTTTCAAGTTTTCAGTGATGGAACATTACCCATTCTGCACTCGCTCTTCTGCAGAAAAGGAAAAAATACTGTCTGTGGAGCCTATGCCAATAGTCCAGAATCCATTTACACAGTGTCATTTTCCTTAATGGGCCAGGAGGTAAACTGTGGTGAGCTTTATCAACTCAAATGGCCTCCACAGCTCTTTATATCAGGCATTGATTCATTTCTGATGAGAAAAGGTTCTGGCCTTCTATCATTACAGTTTAGTTTAAGAATAAGGAAAAGCTCACTTCAAGTCTAGGGCCAAAGGGAAAAAAAGAAAAGAAATATAATTTGATCTTGAACTATCTAGGGGAGGTGGGAGGGAAGCAGTTGTGGCCATTAAAAGGCAGACAGACAGCACAAACTAAATGTCCTCTGCAGAACAGGTTTAAATACTGATTCTTGCAGAGAGTCACATTATCATTTGGGTCTCTCAAACTTACTAGAACTGCTATTAGGCTTAGAGTTCAGTAGGAACCAGACTCAGTCAGAGAACTGGTCACACTCAGCTCTATGTGGATCCCTCAGCTACATTTTAGGCACATTTCAGTTAATCTGTTGGACTGATCTGGAGAAAAAAAAAAGAATTATCAGTTACATTTCTGGGGTGGCCTCAGACAATTTCACAACTATGAGCTTGGACAAGATTCAACCACAAGTGACTGTTGCCTTTAGAAGGGAAACATTAACTTGGTTGGAAACAGCACCATGAAGAGGATGCAGCAGCCTCAGTTTATAGAGTCCAGTTTGTTATAAATCTCCATCTGCCTGATTTGTTATTTGTTTAGCAGCCTTAAAAGGTAAAGAGGGGCATCCTGAAATTCTTGGCTGTAGACTTAAAACCAGATGCGGTTTATATGGTGCTGCACAGATATTTGTTACATCGCTTAGGGAAAAAAAACCAAAAACCCCCAACACAACAGTATTTACATTCCTTCGAGCTGAAATAGATGAACTGTCGTCATGTCTGCAAAAACAGAGAGGAAATCGCCACTGCTCGAGGTAGCGAGTTAAAGCTTGGTCATGTTCTTGGGCTTCCACTCGGCTTCCTGGGAAAGGCAGGGGAAGGAGGACAGAAAGGACTTTCAGAAAGTCAGGAGGTGACAAATGAGATGTCAGCTCCGTAAGGGATTATGTTCCCTCACCAGAAGCTGAAGGTATATTCATGACCTTTTTAACCATGGCATTTGCGTATAGATTACACCTCTTGCATACCCTTTTTAAAGTGATCCCTAAGAGCATTGGCTTGGGAAGACACAAAGAGAGCAGGAGTGGGGTTTTAAAGCTACAAATGTCAGTTAGGAGGCACAGTGTTATTTTTCCCTTTGATCGTCCATGTACAGAGTTCTACATTTCCACCGTTGCTTGTGCATTCCTCCTGCAAAGCCCTGGCAGTGAAGGCCTCTGTTGTGCTCCTCCCCACCACATACACCTTACAACAGAAGAAGTTGAATCCTTTGGACAAATCCTTCTACGCTCACAGACACACGGTGCTTTTTTTTCCTTACTGAGAAGTTCTGGTCACAAAACTGGATGCCAGACCCGATATATACCAATTATTTAACTAAGAATCCTTCTGCAACCCTTGAAAGGGCAACCGAGTTATCCAGTAGCAACATATACACATACATACAGATCTACACTATACACTCAAGATGACACAAATTGAGATTTTTTTTAATATAGCCTCTATTGATTTCCTCAGAGCAGCACTCAGGTCCTTGCAGCCTCTATACAAAACAGCAGTATTTTTTCCACCAGGATTTGGAGAGGTTTTTCATCTTATCTGGAGTCCTACATTTGGATTTCTTTGGTTGCTGCTGCGTATCCGAGTACTGAATACCAGCCACGATGGCTGCATCAAAGACCTCCTTGAGGTTTTTCTGAGTCAAAGCAGAGCACTCGATGTAGGACGCAGCTTTTATTTCCTCAGCACAGAGCTTTGCAGCCTCCTCCGAGACAGGCTTTTCTTTGCACTTGTCCAGCTCGATGAGGACTTTGACATCCTCCCGGAGGTCTGACTGTGTCCCAACCAGGATAATGGGCGCCTTGGGGCAGTGGCAGCGAATTTCGGGAACCCACTTCTCACTCACATTCTGGAAGGACGAAGGGCTCACCACACTGAAGCACAACAAGAAGATGTCCGTGTTGGTGTAGCACAGAGGCCTGAGCTTGTCGAATTCATCCTGCACAGAACAAAACTGTGTTAGCACTTCACAGAAAGAGCAGCTCTAGCCTGCCCTGACCCTTGGTGAAGCTGAGGATCACATGCCACTGCTATCTTGACAGGCACCCCAAAATGAGCACCCAGACCAGTCAGCAAGGTGTGGTACAAGCAGAAGCCACCTGTACCCAGCCTGAGGTCTTGTGGCTGCCAGCCAGGAGGCACCCCGCCACTGTCGGGCACACAGGACAAAGGTGGTGGCTTCCCATGTACCTGAGATTTTCCAACTAATGCTGGAGGTTATTTCAAGTGCTTAAATATTTCCTTTGCTCTTTGTACACAGGCCCTCTGCCCCACTTCAGCAAAGAAGCAAAGCTTCAGGGAGCAGGTTATGGCACACAAAGCCACAAATTGAAGAGGGAGAGAGCACTTTCTATAGGCTCACCTCTTCTAGGGTGAGTCAGCAAGCAGCTGTGATGAGGAGCACCGTGTACCTCAAAGCTGTTCTGCCGACAGACACGGGCAAGGGCAAAGCAGGCATGTGGCCGCAGGTGTACCTTTCTGGATACCTTTCCTGGAGTCAGCTTTCAAACTGGTAACTACTTAGCAACATCCTACAGGATATGGGAATAATTTCCCCGCCATTGTGCCCGGGGATTTAAATCTGATGGGAGCAATAATGACTTACAATGTGCAGGCTTAACATGCCAACGGTATAGAGTAAGAGCTTTACCTTTCCCTCCCACCCATGCCACATCAAACAAACTGCACACAGGCCTCTCAGCACTACCCTTCTGGGTTGTTTTTTTTGTTGTTGTTGTAGTGCAAACTCCAGGAAAGCAAGGCCCTTTTTCAGCTTCAGGATGAAGCCACAACAAAGTCAAACACCTCACGGCAACAAAGGTGTGCTGATCCTCAGGGAAGAATGCAGCTAGAAGCAAGGGTTACTCCAGGCAGGCTGCTTTCATGCTGACAGCAGGATAAAACCAAGGTAACGCTAGCAGCCTGAACAGGTAGGATTTGCCTCAGTGGCAGTGATATTTTAATTAAAATGGACCATGTTCTCAAAAGCTTGGAATTGAAAGTGCACAGAAACATAAAGCTGAATATATTTCTCTGGTACCAGTTTACTGATGAATTGCAAGTTTCACGTTAACTTCTGATATGTGAAATTTTGCTTTAAAGCCTCTGGAGGCCCAGGATATGCAGTTTAAAGCCCCCTGGAAGCCTCAGAAATCTTGTTCTGTTCAAATGAATTTCTTGCAGCAGTATCTCTGAGAGACAGAGATTTATAAAACATCAGTCAAGAAGTAAGATTCATTAGCTCTCTTGATTCTCAGATTAAGCCTCAGAGGAAACCAGGCTCTCACCACTCAGCTCAAGAAAAAACTCACATTTAACTGAGAAATGCTGCTCTGAACAAGAGGGCTGTTTGCAGAAAGGCACCTTGCCATGTATTACCTCTCCTTGCTACATGAGAAATCTCAAAAGGGCTCAATTCAATGGGTTTGGAAGCAAATCCCAGACCTGAAGGGTTTCTACCAAGATGAAATAGTGCCCTTTATATCCCAAGTACACTCCTGCCATTTTAATGTTAGGTACATGTGAGTTCAACTTTACACGTTTCCTTAGGCTAGTGATGTTGAAATAGAATTTCCCGCTGCCTGGAGTGCTTTTTTTAGCTGCAGATTTCAGCAGCCATCTCCCAGCAGCAGTTTTACCAAAGTATCCAGCCAGGAATCAGGACAATTTCTGTCAGTTTAGAAAACCCTTTCACTTTAAAGGCAGTAACTTCACCCATTCCAGCTGCACTTAGGCAGCCAGAGCAAACACCTCAACCATTAAAGGCAGGGAAGGCAAGAGGTAACAGGGCCTGTCCATCCCTCCTGCAGCTTGCAGCTGCATTTCTACAGGCACTGCATGTGCACAGGCTGTCACCTGATGGCAATTTTACCTGCCCTGCTCTGCGTATGAACATGCACAGCCAAGACTGTTGCAGTACCACCCCGTCTCTTCAGTCGGACTCAAAATCATGGGACAGTTCTGCTGTTTGACTTCATATCACTACCTGCAGAAGGCTGTTTGTAGGATTTTAGCTTTGGTTTGTAGGGCACATGGGAGTCCTACACTGCTGTCTAATACTGCATAGCCCTTAAAACCCCTTTCCTAAGTAGGGCACCCAGTTATTACTCATCTAAATAGGTTTGTATGTTAAGGCCACTGAGATTTTTCAGTGTGGTTTTGGTGAAGGCATAGACCTAGATCCACAAAGCTGCACAGGATCCTAACTGCCACTGTCTTGAAATGCAGTGAGGTAGCAAAATATTTCTGGCTACTTTTGGTTATCCAGCCTTGACACCTGGCAAGCAGCGCTGCACACTGCTCGGGGTGGTACAAGCCTGAGCCTTCCAGAAAATCTAAGGCGGTAAGAAATGGGCTCTTTTTATGTATCAGGGAAAGTAGGAGATGAGAGCCATCAGCCAGCTTCATCTCTTCAAGTCTTAGATTACAGCAAACCTCAGCTTTGTGGCAGCAGCACTTTTGGGAATGGAGAATATGAAGCCTCCACGGACAACACCCAACAAGACTTGTTTCTCCCTCCAGCTTCTGTCCCTTCAAAAACACAGTCTCTATCTCTGGACACCTACAGCTGTGGATGCTTTGCATGTGTACATCCCAAACACCATAATTCTTACACCTGAAGTTATTTAGCAAAAATAAAGACAGTGACAACCGCTCAAAGAGAAAACCAGGTGGCCGTTGAATCCCCAATATGTTCAGCCTTTCTCGTCAGGCTAAACAGAGCAGCAGCTTGAGCCAGCAGAGCAGCAGCCTGTGCCCAGCCTCTATATGGAGGCACAGTACGTCCCCCACCCTTCAGCAGACAGGCGAAGCAGTGAGTTAAGCCGCAGTGAAAATGACAGAGGACAATAACATGATTAAACACTGGGAATACTTTCAAATCCATGAAGTCATTTGTAGGACTACTTTGCGCAACAGCAACAACTTCTCCCCTCCCGCTGTCACTTAAATCAAGTAAGTGGCTCCACTGACCTGACCAGCTGTGTCACAGAGCTGAAGTCTCACCGGCTTGCCATCGACAGACACAACAGCTTTGGAGAGAAAGGAGGGAGGGGGGGAAAACTGGTGAGTTCAACTTTACACGTTTCCCATTAAAGAAAATTTTTTTTAAATTAAGATTTACCATCCCTCAGCTCTTATAGCCTTTTCTTCAATTATTTTAGATTTAACAACTTAGGAGAGCTGGAAGGGAGTCCGTCGCTAACACTTGGGCACACAGCGGCCCTTCAGGGCTTTCCGATTCATTTTACTACAAGAGATGAGTTAGGCAGTGACGGCACAAGTCCTCCGCAGGCAGCGCGGAGACCGAGCCCGGCAGTCCGGGATATTCTTCTGCTACCAAGATTTAGTTTTATTCCCTCGTACACATTCAGCACGCTCAGACACGAAAAGCCCCCGCTGAACAGCAGGGAAACCAGTGGACTTCCCCCTCTGTAAGGGCGAGACAAGGTGAGTATTTAACCGGCCCTTTAGGCGTTTCCGATGTCCCCGAGAGCGCTAAGCATTACACCAGAGAGTTCCCAATTAAAGCCTGGCTCTGGCCGCACGGCCAGGCATGACACCCGCTGCCAGCCCGGCTCCGTTACACCGGAGGCCGGCCGGTGCTGCTGGCAGCGATGGCAGCCTGACAAGCTCGGTCCTGCTTCGTAGAGTCCTGCTCCCCATAAATACCTAATGAAATCACCGAACCTGGACATCGCGCCCCGCCCCGCGCAGCCCAGCCACGGCCCCGGGACTGGCACGGGCGGGACGCGCCGCTCCCCAGGGCGGCAGAACCCCCTCCCGCCGCCCCGGTGCCCGCGGCCACCCCAGTCACTTACCGGAGAAGTTGTCGAAGGCGGTGGGGATGTACTCGGTGGGGTACCCGTTCGTGGTGTAGCTCACCACCAGGCTGGTCTTCCCCACCGCGCCGTCGCCCACCAGAACGCACTTGATGCTGCGCCGCGGCTCGGACCCAGCTCCGGCCCCGGCCCCGGCCACGGCCCCGG
>VYXC01009560.1:2143614-2221325 GCA_013397175.1 Platysteira castanea
GCTGGGTTTGCGGGTGGGGGCGGGGCCCCCCGGCCCTTTGGGGTTCGCGCCCTCCCGTGCCCGCGGAGCCGCCGTGAGGGCCGGTCCGGCCGGGGTCTATTGCTCGTCTCGGTGTCGTGGAGTGCGTCGCGCTTAGCAGGGCAGGAGAGCCCTGAAGCCCTCTCAGCGTGTTTGCCGTGGAAGCCGCTGAGTGAGCTCCCACCTGCACACTTGGGGAGGGGTAAACTGCGCCATGTGCCGTGGGAAAGGGGGCATCTCTTATTTTTAGCACCTTTGAAATAAGTTGGCCGTGGAAAGTTTTGCAGTTAAACACTGAAAATGAAAGGCTGATGGATAGCTTGGCTCTATTCTCAGTTGGGAACATTATTAACACATTTTTTATGGGGACCTTAAAAGCACCGTACAAATATGAACTTCACCGCCTGGAGAATCTGGGATGACTCATTTGGCAGGCAGCAAGTGTGTCTTGCTTACAACTTACCCAAATCAGCGTTGATAAGTCTATGGCAGAGCTGAGGTTTCAGTTTACCATTTTCAGCATCACTGAGTTGCCAGTGAGTCCTGAAGTTGCATTTCCCTCAGTGAAATGGAAACCCACGTGAGGCAGCCCATGCTACAGCTGCCCATCATGCCGCGTCTCTATGTCCCATGGTCGCTGGAGCTGGCATCTTCCCGCTCCTTTAAACCCTGGAGGGGTGTGGTCTACCACCAAAGGCCCTGCAAAGGCTCATGTCTCATGGAAAAAAGCACTCTGTACAGCTGATCTTTTCCTAAGTGCTCTAGCCTCTTCCATGGGAAGTGTTTCTGTGGCTCTCCATAGGGCCATGGGTCTTGTGCACTTAGACATTTTGGACATCTCGAAGCAGGGCCAAAGCCAAGGTCCTCGCTGGCTGAGGGCAGCTGCGAAAACCCCAGGTTGGATATCCTGTGCATGTAGTTGAAGGTTCTAGGAAAGAAACATCTCCCTTGAGCCCTGTGCCAGCACAGCAGCACCCACTCCCTGCAGGGAGCACAGCCAGGCAGGGATGGAGCACAGCAACCAGCAGAGCATACAGGCTCAGTGTGACCCTCATTCTCACGACCCATAGGGGCCATTGCCCCTCCTGTGGTACATCCCGGTGCTGCAGAATTGCCTTCCCCTAAATGAACAAAGCTGGTGCTGTCACATATGGCATTAGCCCCAGAGAGAGCCATCACAGGGCACCTGGCTACAACCAGGAAGCATTTTCCCACTGGGTGCTTTCATACATTTATCCCTCTGCGATGAAGCCTGTGAGAGATCACCCAGACAGCTGAGCTCTGCCAGGATCGACAGGTAGAAGGACTGGAGTGGGAGCCTGCCTGCACTCAGGCTTATACTAAAATAACAGACATGGCTTAATTCATACCCTTGGTTATTTAGGTACAAGTCCTCATGGGGAAGCCGAAGTTAGAACAAAAGCATTCTATTTTAATTTCATGTAATTATAGCCTGTCTACCTAGAAAAGCTGAATTGCTTTAACAATACTACTGCAGCTAATTCCCTAGAGTATGGATGCAGTTGTGCCAGGATAATGCTAATATGGCTTATTCTTGTTTGGAAGGGGAAGAACATTATGTGTGCATTGCAGGCTCGCTTTGCAAACAGCTGCAGCTATTTGAAAGGTTACCTCCATGGCAGCTTGTTGCCACACTTGTTCTTGGGGTTGCTGCCTCCACAGCAGAGCTTTACAGCAAGCGTGCTCCACAGCCACCTGGCTGCAAAATCACAGTGTTTAATTCAGTATTAGGCACCTTCAGCCCAGCAGGTGTTCCACAGAAGGGTCTGAGATTACTGTGTGGCTGCTGTGCTATAATGTGAGGGAGCTCAGAGCTATCCTGTGGCGTGGTAACATCTTGAGTAGCGAGCAATAAACTCGTTTCAACAGTATAAGCTCAGTAGTAGAGTGATACAGGTGACAAATCACATCCCTGATCAAAGTCAGGTACCAACCCCAGTACCAAAAATTGTTAGAGGTTCTCCTTTTCCTTAAAGGGAGGCAGAATGAAAATGGATTAGTTGCACAGCAGCTTGTGTCCCTTCTTCTGAGTTAGAAACAAGTTGCTTTTCAGTGAAACTCTGAAGGTAGTCAGGATCTGCATAAAACAAGGAACATCTTCAGTAATTTCTGGTGAACTGCACGGAGTATGGACACTGGATACTGTTACTTCTGGTGCATTTCCTCCCTACTGCTCTGTGCAGGGGGCAGAGCCACATTTGCAGCCCAGTGTCTCATTTTTATTCTATGTGGCTCCAAGTGTACGCATAGCTGCATCTCTGCTCAAAACAAGGCATTGCTGGTGAGAAGCACGTACAATGGGAAGAGGTACAGCTTTTCAGGATCTAGTTCCCTCAGAGTTCGTTCTTCAGGCTCTGAGCAGCACCCAAGAAAGCTGTCTCCCACACACATGAGCTTTGATAGAAAGGCCCGTTGTGCCTGAGGAGCAGAGCTGTCAAGAGGAGTCTCCATCTCCACGCCAAGATTTGTGTTACCCTTCTGCCAGAGCCCAGCAGCTGGGAGTTTTCCATCTTTTGAAATCCAGAGGAACTTTCCACCTCAGGGAACAAGAAATTGGAGAAAAGTCAATAGACCAGTCTAGGTTCATACCACATTTATGCAAGGAAAGAAATAAAAGGAGCATTATAATTATGTTTTAACTACCTTTTACTCTCAGCAGCATCCCATAAATCATGTACCTTGTTAGTACTGTGGAATGGCATGTGATGCTGGAAGTCAGCATACAGTAAGTATGCTGACAGTAAATGCAATGAAGACTGTAAGCTGGTTGGCTTTGGCCATCTTGGGCAGTGTGTCCTGGCATGAAGGAGTCATGACAGCAGACAAATTTCTGTCTGTTTTGTCCGGTTTTGGCAAAGAGAAGGTGAGCAGATGTACTGCAATCTCTGACGTCAAGCCGGGATGTGGCCAAGGATGTGCAAGCCATGTCAGCCCTTACCTGCAGTGGCAAATGGCAAATTCATGTCCTGGATCAATGCCATGAGGAGGACTCATTAAGAGAAAAGATGCACAACCACAAGGAAAACTCCTGTAGGTGGGAGATGAGAGGGCGGGCAGTATGCACTGGGTGTCAACCCATCGGAACGGCACGGAAAGATGATGTGAGAAATCTCCTCATGCAGTGCTGCAAGCAAAAAATGCCACGTGTACATTTTTAAACACCTTCAGCAGACAAGTACAGCTGATGCATTGAGCTAAGTAGGCTGCAGTGGGATAGCTATAACAGTCTGCATTGTTTCTGTGCTCTGGGAGGGGGGCGTGAGTGGATTCAGAGCTGCATGGTTGCCCTATACTGTAATGTACCCTGCCCAGTACAGTAGCCTTTTGTGTGAGAGGATGAGCTAACTGGTTGTTTCGCAGAGGGGGGGCCCGTTTGCACCACAGCAGCAAGTCAGAGCAGCTCCCGGGCAGCCGTGGTGGCAGTGAGCTGAGGGAACATTGATGGAGGGATGCTGTAACAGATAGTCCCCATTTCTGAGCTTTTGGCCTCAATCCTATCACATGCACACATCTTACAGGTTTGAACCCAATTGTTTTCAGAGCTCTAAGCTGAGGGATAAACAGGCTTAACTCCACACAGGTCAACAGGGTGGCAGTTGTCTGTCTCAGGGCTGAATTTGACGCATTATCAGCCAGTTCACAGAAAAGCTCTTGCTCTATCCTACATGCTCGTGTTAGTCAAATATTATTCTTTGAGAAAAATGACAGAGAGAGGAAATTATTTTATCAAGACGTGAAGTAGGTCATTGTTATACCCTGACTTATCATTTTCCCTACGATACAAAAAATATGAACTGGATGTTGGCCTTGGAGAATGAAAGCTTTCTTTTTTTCTTTTCTTGCAGAAACTTGAAAAGCTTGACAGGGAGAGAGGTGAGGGAGTGAGGCACCATGCTCTGAGCATGATGTGATGGACTGTTGCTTGTTCAGGGGAAGGGTATGGCCTGCTCTGCAGGACTGTCACCAAGATACTGGTCTTTGTCAAGAACAGCAACCCCCAAGATCTGTGATGCCTCCATCCATTTTTCAAAGAGCTGGATCCCAGTGACTCAACTGAGCCTGTCATTGGCAGGCCAATTGGTGAGAAAAGAAAGGGGAAGAAAAGGAAGGGAGGGAGAGAGCAAGGAAAGGATATCAACCCAGCAAAGAAAAGGCGGCTTATATAAAGAACTGCTCTGACCTACTCTGACTCTAGAGAAGTGCCTTTGAGGCTGTTCTATGAGAACTGTGAGGGCAAAGGGCTGGAGAAGTACAGGGTATTGCTACTTTTATGGTTTAGTTGTAGTTTTAAAAAATTAGATATTTGTCAGAGCTTATTTTTTAGTAACATTTTCATGCCCTATGTATGGATTTCAGGGAAGTTTTCACTACCTGGGGAATGGTATCAGTAAGTAGCACATTTTTTTAACACAATAAACTCTCACAACCTCGCCAACTAAGTTCTGATTGAATTTAGGACAGGGTAGCAAAAACTCACAGACAGAAGCAGTTGTTGAGATAGACCTGGGAAAAACCCCACAAAATCAAAACAAAGCACAATTGCTTCAAGGCTCCCAAATTCCTAGTTAATTCAGAAAACAAATTAACCCCAGCCTCCTATCTGCAGTCCCTCTGCGGGAGAACCACGGTGGGAGGTGAGCCCTTTATCTCACTTTCAAAATCCTTTTCAGCTGATCTGGGCTCACAGATGCTGAAAAGCACTGCATGTCCTGATTTTGTGTGACAGTCACCGATTTCCCAGCTTCTCGTGTAGGCCCTTCACTGCCTTAGGGCTGCCTCACACCCCTCTGGGTGCACCAGAGGTGGGAGCTCTTCCCAGGGCTCTTTCTGCCAGCTCAGAGCAGGGATCAAGCAGTGGACCCAGCAGGTCACCTGGGCACGGCTGGGAACACACTGGATGAGACCTCGGTGGTGGCAGATAAATATCTTGGTAAGAGAAATAACAAAGATACCAGTTTTGCCAAACATCTGAATGAAGGACCTGCCCCTGCCCTGTAGTATATTGGATTTCTCTGCCCTTCTGCTCACTGGGATTTATAACTATTCTTCTATTTCTGCCACAGAAGCCCCTGTTTAGTGAGACAACCTGAAGAGAGTCAGGAAATCCAAGGACTAAGCTGGAAGAGCAGAAAACATGCTTGGATAATGTGCTGCACACCAGTGCAATGGGTAAGAGTGACAGAGGAGAGAGCTGAGGACAGAAATGACAGCTCAGTTTGGACACATCTCTGAGGAGCCAGAGCAGAGCCGCCTGCACTCAAAACAGGCGTGGTATCTGCAGTGCAGGTGCTCTTTGCTAGACTGCCTGTCAGCCCACAGGTGAATTCTCTTATTAGTTTTCCTTAGCTGGCACAACCCCTCTAGTTCCCCAGGTGGACTCCCAATACAGCTGTCAAAATCCTAGTCTGCAATGCTTCTGTTCTTTAGGGGTTCTTTCCAGCAGCTGCGAAAACATCCCTTTTTCCTATGCATTCCTTTCGCTGTTAGAGCAGACTAGTGAGTGACTTTTCTGCCACAGCCTTCCTGACAGTTGTAGCACTTCTGAGAAGAAACCTCTGCTTGTTCCTGCTCCAGCCCTGCTCTCATCCCTGCTGTGACCACTCTCTTCAATCCATGCTGGAACTGAGGTGACCTGCATTTATGGGCATCTTCATGTGACCCCACAGGCAGATAGATCTCCATGGCCTTCATGCCCAAGTGGACTGCAGTCCAGCATCTCGCATGTACCCTCCTACCCCAATCTTCAGTGATGTAGTCTGTATTCCTGAAGTCGTCTATCTCAGACGCGTTTTATGTACAGCAGACATTTTCTTTTTTAGACAGGCTAAAAAGCCTTTATCAGTTTTCTTTTCAGGGTTAAACAGAGGCATGTTTTATTTTCACACTGGTTAAATATCCAAAGTCTCCTTAAATAGGGATGAACCCCAGCAGTCTGTGTGCACCAAAATTCATCGGCCCACTCTGTGCACCCCACCCGCACGCCATACCCAAACCCCTCATTTTGCCAGTTTCAGGCCTCAGGGCTGCTTCAAAGGGGAGTCAAGATCTGGAGCAGCCTGTCAGACCTGTGGTTTCTTTCCTGAAACGTCCCCCTTTATGACACAAGAGATATAAGTGGTCTGATCTCCCAGGCCTGCAGAGAAAGAGCTGGGAGGTGCCAGGGAGACTCCAGCTGAACAATAGGATATGAAGAGCTTGTCTCTGGACCGGGGAGTCTTCAGTGGCCAGGCCTAAAAATGCTGACACTTTTACATTGATAAAGTAAGTGCAGGGATTTCTCTTTGCATTTCAGGTGCAGGGCTGTTTGTAAGAATAAGATCCCTCTTTGCAAATGAGTTGTGACAGAGGATGATGTGATCAGACCTGGCTGGAGAACTGGGGAGAGGCAGCTACAACCCAGGCTAATGGTGTAGAGCAGTAAGCGCAGAGGGAAGGAGTCAGCAGTGAGGCAGGAGAGAGGTTTTTGACATCTTAAACCCAAATGTAAACACTGTGAGAGGAAAGGGAATGCAAGAGAGTGATCAGTCCATGTGTGCCCTAGGCATAGAGAACCAGGACACTGAACAGTCTTATAATGCTGAGTGATATGGTACTTGTAGAATATGCTCAGGTTGGGCTGAAATGGTCACCAGCCAGAGTGAACAGAGCTCAGTACATCAGTGCTCCCAGGGGAAAGCCACCACCTCCCCACCACTGTGGGGTGTCCCCAGGGGCGCCTCTCTCTGGGCCATACGCATCCTTGTATGAGGGGTCAAACCAGCATCCTAAAGGGATCATTCACTTTGGTTAACAGTGCTGGGATGTGAGGAGAGCAGAGAGATCTGTCTGCTCCGCAGGGATGCTCGCATGCCTGCTTCTGCACTCTCCCACCCTGAAAGCTTTGCCCAGCCAATACATCTGTGCTGATCTGCCTTTGCAGACAGTTTGTCCCATGCATTTTTAGTTGGTTACTCTGAAACTTCTGAAGAACAACAATTTTTCTTAGTGTTATCTCTTTTGGAGCCAGCTGCTTCCTCTTGGTATCAAACTTGGAAGAACCCCATAGCCACTGCTGAAAGGCCTTTTCCCTTTCCACATTTAAAGATCTTTTCCAAAAGCAGTTGCTAGGATCTCCTTGGTGGGGATTAAAAGGCTTGGAAAAAGCCAGTGCAAGTGTTAGTTTTACTGAGAGTGAGCAGGCTGTTCTTCCCTGATAGCTGCCTGACTTTGAGGGCAGGAATCTCAGGAAAGCATCCACAGCTGGCTCCAGGGCAGCTTAGCAGAGGAGGAAAGTCATGGCTTTTTCTGTGCTGCATGGTAACACAAAGGCAGGAAACCAAAGAACAGGATTCACCTGGTGCAGAGCAAACCCTGCCATCCAAATCAGCCCTGTCCTGGCTCGGGTGGTTGTATGTGGAGGCTCCCAGGTGCCTCCCTGATCTCCGGCTTAGCTGAGCCAGCTATATTCATCCCACATCCCTGGTGCTGGCAGCCACAGCTAGGGAGGAGCAGGCACTTCTCAACACACTATGCCCCACCCCACCAGAAATCTGCTTTGGGAGAGAACTGTGAGCAGGTTTGGGATACTGGAAAGCAGTTATGCAGGCATTATATTTCTCTTTTCAGGGACAGAATTAAAACTTTCGGTTCCCAAGTTTCCAGGACAGCACTTTTCAACCATAATAGGTATACATAATCAGAAGCCAGCCACAGTATAAGGTTTTCTTTCCCTTTCAAGCACTCCATCTCTTCCTGGGGCTCCCTCACTAGCATACAAGGGTGAGCCCAAGAAATTGCAATTCTAGTCCATTAGAGCTGGATTTTGAAACAAGGAGTTGCCAAAACACTACTACCAGCATGGCTCTACAAGGCAAAACCTTCCAGAATGGTTTACTTTCGCACAATAGTAACATTAATATTAATACCTATTAAATAATAGAGAGACCACCAGTCTGGTTTGAAACAGTTTTCTGAACAGAATGAAATTCCTTTGTTGGATAACCTTGACAGACTAATGTCCTTTCTTAGCTGGGGAGGGAGCAGAGAGAATTCATGTGCCAAAACCCAAAACTCTATAGGAAACTTTCTGCTGAGTGAAAACTGAGCCTCAGTTTGTCACAGTTTGAGAAGGTACTTTGTAGATGTCTTGAAGTCCTCAGACTAAAGGTGTAAATGAGGGCAAAGCATTACTGGTAGATAATGTGATCCTGGCTTCAAACCTGCTTCTTCTGCTTCTTTACAGATCTCCATATCTTTGACAGAGAGAGTTAGAGCAAGAAGGGCAAAAATGCTGAACCTCTCCCAGCTCTGGTAGTTGAGGAGAAGGGGTTTTGTGGAGAAGTGACCTAGGGGCTTTGAACACCAGCCTCTGTTAGATGTAAATACAAACTACTAAAAAGCAGCAGAGCTTTCCCACTGAAGTAAAGGCATCGGGAACAGGAGATTAATGGGTTGCCAGCTGTGTCGGTGTGATAAGCCAAGCAAGAACTCAGACACTTTCAGTCGAAAATGGATTGAGACCTCAGCAGGGGTACATGGCAAATCAGCCAGAAGCCACACGTGGAAAACTGAGCAAGGCAGCACAGGCAAACATTCCTTATCTTTGCTTTACGTCACTAGAAATGGCATTGTAAAAGAGGCAGCAAAGTATTTGCTGGAGAGGAGGAGGGAAAAGTCCACAAGCTTTCTTGGCTGTACATGTAGGTTTTAAAATGCTACTGTTTTCCTCAGAAACTTGTCATTGAAAACAAGCATCCAGCAAAAACCACCCAGCAAGTTCTTCCAGAAGGCTTATTTGCTTGTTTTGGTGGATTTAGCCAAGCTGTGCTGGCAGGAATCTGCCTGCCACTGCTGTTCTGCTCCAAAGGTGGTCTGGAAAGTACAACCTCTTAAACCAGTCTAAAGCACAGCTGTGATAATTACACCATCTACTATGATTTGCCACAAAATAGGACTCAGGGGAAAGGCAGACCTCAGAAATCTGGGCTTTCTACAAGGTGATGTCTGCAGCCATGTCCCTGTTTCTCACAGCTCCTGCTTTTCCAGCAGCCCAACCCAATTACCATCATTGGTTTTTCCTTTGTTTTCTGGNATTTCCCACAGCTCCTGCTTTTCCAATTACCAATTTTGGTAATTTCCAATTACCATCACTGGTTTTTCCTTTGTTTTCTGGTTTTATTGTTTTCTTTAAGGCTTATTAACAGAAGAGTGGATGAGTCCCAGATTTCTTGTGTGAGTTTTTTTTTCTTTTTTTTGGTGGTGGTGCTGGTGGTACTTTTCATTTTTCTGAGTTTTCCTTTTGCTTTTTTAGCAATTGTATGCAAGAAAATCATCTTTTCCACCAGAGGCAATACCGAGGAAAAAGAAGACTCAGCAAGAAGAATAACAATTAAGGTAAGGCCATAGGTAGGTTTTGCCTCCTCCTCCCTCAGTTTTGCAGCCCCACCCTGAGTGGGTAATGAGCCCTGACCGCAACTCTGCTGTCAGTGCCCTGGAGCAGGGAAAGGCACAAATATTCCCTTCACGCAGGTGTGCAGGTGTCAGTGGGAGGTGAGCTAGGAGAAAAAACAGGCTAGGATAAACACAGCTGAAGCCTCACAATCTGGATCCGTATGGCCTCTGGATCCATCCCTGCCCTGCTGAGCCATGGGCTGGCCGCTGGCCGGAGCAAAGCTCATCACCAGGTTATGGGCAAGGCTGGGCTCACTGCAGCTGGGTGTCTTAGGGCAGGGCCACCCACTGCACACCAGTGGGGAGCTGCAAATCCCCACACCAGGTGCACAGGACTCTGCAGGGACTTTAGCCATGTGCCTGGGAGCTGGCTGTGGAAACCTGAAGGTGGTCTGTCAGAAGGTCCAGTTGTTCAGGCATCAAAGTAATGATATCACTCATAAAAATGATCTCAAAATAGGTTTGTTGATAAAACAGTGCATTTTCGTATAATGCCATAATTAAGGAACCCAGATTCTCGGTATTTTCAGTCCCTGAGACCACAGTGATGGACATGATTCAAAAACAGAGACAGATGACCCAGTAGCTGAGTGACTGATCATCTCCGTCTTAACACATGCATGGGGAAAATGAATGGAAAAATTGGAATTGAGAAAATGGCAGATCCATGGTGCTGAACTGCTTTCTGTTTTTCTCAAGAGAGGAACTTCAGGCAATGTGTCTGTAAAGCACTGAGCAGCTTCCACTCTTCCTGACCCCACCAATTTCCTCTGCACAAACTATCTGTATGGATTTGACATGTGGCCTCTGAGAGGCCCTGAGGCCTCATATGTCTCAGTAAGTCAAAACGTATGGGGTAGAGAAGCTATGTCCCTGCCTAAGCTTCTGCAAGTCCCTAAGGGTCAAGTTAAGTGCAAGCCTGATCCTATTCTCTGGACCAGGCTTGCCTGGCATGTGCTTTAAGCTGCCCACCAGGCTGGGTTTCATCTCAGCTGCAGGGCTCAAAGGAGGTGGCCCCTGTCTTGCCCCATGTGGTCCTGGGCAGCTCAGCATCCCCACCAGACCAGGGGCACATCTCCATGGCTGGTTCATCCTCACCAGCCCAAGGGGCTCCAAGCCCTGGAGCTGGGGCAGGAGCTTAAGAAAAAAGAGGGCTGTGGGTCTTGAAGGTTTCTCTGGAGCCATGTACCCCTGTTAGTGTTTCTGTGAGCCTGCTTCTCCCCTCGGGCCCAGGGGCTTAACAGTACTTCCCTGCTCCTCAGGGATGCTGGGGTGAGCCAATCCTTTAAAAGCTGTGCACTGCTGAGACACCAAGTCTACAGCCACATAAAATAATAAGACAGGCTGGGGAATGTTTTCCACCCCCAAGACCCACTGGCATGCCCAGCCATCCCCAGGGAGACAACCTCCTGCCCTGCAGAGCGGGAGAGCTATGCCCAAACCACCTGTTGAGAACCACCCTGGCTCCTGAAACATGCCTGGGCGTTGGCTGCAGGAGTATTTGCTTGGTCTGGGACAAACTCATGCAAGGACAATGGGCTGTATGCGCTACTGCCTGGGCCTGTGCCCTGCCTCCACTTTATTAATTTATTAGTACCTTGCTGCTTGTCTACACTTGTACAGACAGAGAGCTTGACATGAGCAAGGGCAATAAAGTTCCTGTGAGGGGAAAGTTCAAATCATTTTATTTGTTTTATAAGAAAAAAGTGCATTCTCCTCTGCAGTTCAGTCTCCCTGGTCACTGCAGAGCTGGGCTTGGTCGATGCAGGTAGTGTGTTTTTTTGTGCAGTGCCTGGCAGAGGGAGCCTCGGTGGCCACGCATCATTGCCACCCCAGCAGATGCTGCTGCTGCTGTTATGAACAGTACTGCAGCCAGG
The DNA here is from genome assembly GCA_013397175.1 of Platysteira castanea. Taxonomy (NCBI): domain Eukaryota; kingdom Metazoa; phylum Chordata; class Aves; order Passeriformes; genus Platysteira; species Platysteira castanea. The sequence continues at coordinate 2,154,960 of VYXC01009560.1, forward strand.
TTTAAGACAGGGATGTAATGCTCTGAGTGGCCAGCTTACCAAAGAGAACAAAGAAATTATTATAGGCCCAGGGAAAAAATAAGGGGGAAAAAAAAGCTAAAAGAAGACAAAGAGCCATTGACAAGAGACACAAATTAGCTAGGTCTCGAGTGTCCTTCCCCATCTGATAAAGCAAAAATGTCCAGAGCAACAATTAACAAAAAAAATATGAGGAGTAGAATATCTCTGTTTAGCTCCAGGTACTGACTACCACACAGGGCTCTCTTTTTTTTGTTGTTCCCATGCTTTGGGTTGTCTTGGGTCTTGGTTAACATAGTTGCATATGTGTATATATGTGTGTGGTGCAGTTCCCACGGGTTTGAAAGCTGCCTTTTGCAAAGGAAGGGAGGCCCTCCTGAAGGGTAGCAAAGGAGCAAAGTGGGCTCAGAGGATACAGGAAAGTGCTTTGGCTGCTCCTAAGGAAATACATCTAGGGGTAGGACTTAGCACCAGAAAAGCACTCAAAACTAGAAACAAATCCAGCAGGTGTTTAGGGTTGGGAAGACAGCGCTGAATAAAAGCCAGGCAACAGAAAAGGGAAGCTGTGGAGAGTGCTGCTCGCTGGCCAGCACTGAGGTGAGGGATGCGTGGGCTGTCCCTGCAAAAGAGCCTCATGAACAACGGGCAACCGAACACTGTTCAGTTTTGCCACACCAAAGAGAAAGGAAATGATCCGTTCTCCACAGCACGTGGATGTAAATAAGGAAGCGAGAAATGACCTCAAACAGCAGCATGGAAAGCTCAGTACAGATGGCAGAACACACTTTCCAGAGGTGTGGGCAATTGCATATTGCACTTGCCTCCAGGGGCTGAGGCATCTCCAGAAACGTGAGACGCCCAGGGCTGTCAGGAATGGTTAGGGACAGCTGATTTTGTTTCTGGGTAGCTGGGATGCAGTGGTGTTTCCTGACAATCACTCTTCCAACCATACTTTTGTAAAACAATCCAAAGACTGTCAAGCGCTGTGGTTCCGTGGTGATTTTCACTGACAACAGAAAGGAAACTAGACAAAGCCTAGGGTACATTTCAGTGCTTTTGCTCCCTCATTGTAATATTTGTTTGTGTATGTGGAAGTCGATGCACCTCTTCCATTCACTTTTTCTCCATTTACTTCATTGACCAGCTCCTCTTGTCCTGTGGATCACCAATGTGATCCTGCCCCTGAAGGGCAGCCTGAAAACCACAGGACCACATACCCTCCTGGGAGCCCTTTTGGGTCCCTTCCTTGTGTGTGCCCAGCTGTGGAGGTGCCCCTGGGTGGGGAAAGGGCCCTGGGAGTTGAGGCATGGTCTGCGGGGTTTCCAGGCTCCCTGAGGTTATCCTGTTCGTTATTGGTTATAGGTGTTTTCCCCGCCCCGAAAACTGTGGTTGTCCCATGATTCCTGGGCCTTTGGTGGTCAGTTCGTGCCTGGCTGGCTGCCATGGGCCCAGTCTGTGTCTCGCCTGGCTGCCATGCGGTCAGAGAAACAAAACACCCATGAATATCTACCAAAAATATTGTTCCTGATTCTTTCTACGGACAAAGCTGCCTTCAGGGAGGGTTGCAGGCTTTCCCCGCTGCAACACTCAGCTGCCCAGTGCCAGGCACTGCTCAGGGGACCACTTGTCTCTGTGGGTGAGGCACACATGGATCTTGGGTTCTGAGTAAAGCCCTGCCGGTCTTGTGCTGCAGGAAGGCATAGTCAAGACCTGTCAGATGTACAGCTAGGTGCTTTTAAGTGCTGTCTGTCCTGGGTTTTAGATTGCTCTCCATCAGAGAAAGATCACAGAAACAAGAAATTACACTTGTTTCTTACAGGTTTGTGTTTGAAAGTAGAAGTTGTTCTTAGCTTTATTATATCATTTACCTGTATCACACCATCTCCCTATGGTCTCACTGGAAAAATCTCCATTTGGTTTGCAGTGACTCCTCTTTCCTTCCCTCCTGGATTGACAGGCTCAGCTAGCACCCTCGAAATTGGTGTAAATTCCTTTGACTTTGCACAGCAGCTAGTGGCACCATGGGTTATTCAGTCAACACTTCCCCAGCAATCTTATTGCCATAGCGTGAAGCAGAAGGAGAAAGCCCTATCTTTGTTAGTAAATAATTAAAATTTCTTTGTCAGTAAACTGAGGAAGCATGAATTGAAGGTGAAGAAATAAAAACATTTTTTTTCCCAACGCAGTGAGGACTGGGTTCTACAAACCCACATGCGGCTTGCTTCCCTGTTAACTGAAGCGTAAATGCTCTTGCGTTCAAGGCCTCTCTCCCCTGACTGGAGCTCTTCTGCATGGCTTGTCCTTCACAAGCTAAGTGACAACAATAAATTGTCCTACTTAAGCAAGGGACCTATTTCACCTCCTCACCACACTCATTAAAAAACGGCAATGCTAAATACACTTAAGGATCAAAGGCCTGGTATGCAAAACAGTCCGGTGCAGCAAACTGATGGGCTTTCTTAGGGTTTTGTTGCTACAGTGCTATTTGCCTTGACAAGTTAAAATATCCCTTGTCAGCCTCTGTGGGAGCCTAGACGGAGAAGGAACCATCAAAAAATAACTGAATACTGTCTTTGAGTACAGTCACTGAGTGGTTAATTTTTTTTTAAGCTTTAATCATCCTTGACTTCAGGTTTGGCTATTAACCCACCAACTGATCATTAACTCTACTGACTGAATGACTGATTTCCAGAGGATCGGTTTAAAGCAGGATTGGTTTTTAGGTTTTTTTTTCTGAAGGACTTTAATATCTCCTACCAGCAGACAGACAACCTATTGAATCTGCTGTAAGACTCTGGGGCTGAGCAGGGAGGTACTTGCAGGTTATCTGCATAGAAACACACTGCTCAGAGCTGATAAACTCACTGACACTCTATCCTGCTTTCCAATTTAACTCAAGCCTTGCTAAGCAGCAGGAGTAACCTGACTGAATTGTTGAGGGTCACAGCTTGAGGTCCTTAATCAACATTCCCAGCTTAATCAACGGGAGTTTAGCAAGCCTAAAATGCAAATCAGGATATTTCTGGTATTTACCCTGGTGCTTGTCCTTTTCCTTCCAGGACAGCTGGTTAAGGATAAATGTAATGTTGATGCAGAAATGATCAAATGTCAATTGGACTTCTTTTTTTCACACCTTCTATCTTTTAAAATGCCTACAGTTGAAATTTTCTATTGGCAGTTTTGCTGGTTAGAGAATGACCTGCTAATAAATGAAAGAAACCTTTTTTTTTTCATTAATAGGCTATTCTGACTCACAGTCCATATCCTAAGCCACAAGACCATCCTGCCTTCCTGACTTGAGATCCATAAGATCTAAGAAGCTGACTGTGACTCAGCAGAGGAGGGCTGGGATTGGACTGTGTTTTCTAAGTGTATCTTTTTCCGAACACAACACAGACAGAAATAAATTAGGAAAAAGCCTCTTGTACACTGGCTCTGATTTCTCTCGGGCAGTCACTGGGGTTTTGATTGTTCCCTTTGGTATAAGGATGAATTAAGCTCGGATTTATAAATAGCAGTCTAACCACCCCTGTGCTGACAGGCACAAATGTCAGGAAATATGTAGTTAGTTCCACCGGCGCTGCATCTTTGAACTTTAATTTTAAGTACCTCTGTCATAGCAGGGGAAGCAGAACAACACATCTGGAACTAAAAGGTTCCTGCTAGACTTTTCACACTAACTATTTCCAGCTTTCTTCCAGACAGGAGTTTTCAGCAAAATGTTTTCTAATTGAAAAATTCTGATCCCTTAAAACTATTGTTTTTCTTATGAGAGCTACAAAAGAAAACATGCCCAATACGTCTCTCAAATAAAAGTAATAAGGAAAAAATTATGAATATCAAAGCATCACTTTTTCCATTGTTGACATTTAGAATAATGTTTTCTTTATTCAAATGTCGTCTACAATTTAAATAATTTTACTTTCAAGTAATAATAATAAAAAACTTGAATTTTAATATTACAGTTGACTCAAACTGCATTTTTATTGTTTGCCTGCAAATATTTTCCACGGCTTCATTTTCTGTCCCATTTTGTGACTTGACTTTTTCCATTTCAAGTACCTTCTCTCAGCTGAAAATAGTAACCAGATATTTTGTGCCTGAATAAAAAATGGGATGAAATTCCAGCTAAGATAGCCCACATGTGCCTTTGGAATATGTTCACAGAGGAGCAGCACACCTGTGCTATGGCTTCGGATATAACAGCAAGGCTTTGCTGTAAGTCAGCCAGGTGAGGAATGCTCATGCTACCACCCTCCTGTAAGGAGCTGCTAGCATGAGGTTCAGCAGGACAACAAAGTGGACAGGACAAGACAAAAACTGGGGTAGAATAATTTTTCTGCGTACGTTTATTGAATTTTTCCACTGCAGAAGTGCAATCATGTTGGTTCACAGTTGGCAGGATGAATGTCCCAGTGCAACAGAAGCACCAGGTTTTTGAGTATTCATTTCCAGTGCTAAAATCCCACAGAAAAATCTGTTTGTGTACATAAGGAGGGACTATTGCTGGTGGAGGCAAAGCTCAGAGCGAAGTACCAGCTGCAGTGTTGGAGCCAAGAAGTTGCAGAAGCAGCTGCTGTCTGCCTTTGCCGTGTTGCACGCCTGCCTCCAGCCCTGCAGAGCAGTGGGACCAGGAGTGGCATCAGTAGCCCTGGCTGCATCCAGCACACGTGTGAAGCTGCCTCCTCAGGCTCAGGCTGTGGCAAGATCACGTTAGAAAGATTTTTCCAGCTCCCAGGAATGAAATAGCACACCTGTCAATACAGCTCATGGCAGGGCCTCAGGCAAAAAACCCCAGTATAACCACAGCCACCTCCACAGTCACAGTTGTCACTGCCCCTGGGGGCAGAAGCCACAATAAAGCCTAGACCTAGGAGCAGCCGCTCTGTGCCAGCTGCGCTTGCTGTGTGCCCTGGGCTGGGGTCTGAGCTGATGGGGACGAGCTGCTGGCTCTGGGGCTGCCGGCACATGGAGCGGCAGAGCTGTGCGGCTCTGGGGCTGCTGTGCAGCTTGGGTGTTGTGCTGGATGATGGGCTGTGGGCACGGGTGGTAGGGGTAGGCACTGCAGGACTCGTGGGATGTGGGGATGCTGGGATGTGGGGATGCTGAAATTCAGGCATTTGGGAATTTGGGGCTTTGTGCTAAGGCTGCGGGTCTGCAGGGCTACAGAAAAGGACATTAGGATGCAGTTCTGCCGGTGCGCTTGGTTGTGGGACTGCTGGGACACAGAGCTGGGGGGGTATGAGGCTTTTGGGTGCTGGGCACAGGGAAATGCTGGGCTGGAGGGTTGTGGGATCCAAGGCCGCAGGGGTGCTGAATGGAGGGGCTGCAGGACTGCGGAGCGGCGTGCAGGGGCGCTGCGGGGCTGCGAGGCTGGATGCTGGGCTGTGAAAGGTGCGGGGTGGGGGCATGAGGGGCTGCTGGGCTGCGCTGGGCTGGGCGCGGATCTCAGCGGCGATCCCGGGATGCGGCAGCGGCGGGCTCCCTCTGCTGGCACTGGAGCGGCCACTTCCCTGCACGCCTGTGCCCCACTGTAGCCGTAGCAGCAGCCTGAATTCACAGAGATACCCACAATATCTTGGTGGAGTTTTTTCCCCTTTGTGCCCAGAACTGGCAACAGGAGCCTGCATGCCCCATGTGCGGTGTCCTGTGGCACCTTCAGGTTACTGATTTATTCCATTAGCCACAGCTTAGAGATCACAGCTTCGCACTCTGAGGCCAGTTTTCCGCTGGCTGGTGTCACTCGCAGGACACCAAACCTTGGCATCATCCTTGTTTTCAGCTTGCTGTGGCCGTGTGCATCGCTGTGAGCAGGAATGGCACCTGATGCCCTTAGCATCCCTCTTGTCCAAACTACACAGCAACCTCACTAAGCACCTCAACAAAATTCTGCTTATAGGTACTTAATGAATCTAGCTCTCCTTTCCCTGGGGACGACTGGAACACATGCAAGCACTGCATTGTGGGGGTCTTTTTATTTCCTTATTGGATACTTTTGCTTCCTACCCTAAAAAACCTCCACTGTCAGGCATGTCCTGGTGTAAGCACAAATAGACTGTGCTGTACTCCTTTCTCCATCTCCTCTTGGATGAACTAAATAATTGCTCACCTTGTTAACTACTCATCAAATATAGGCAGTGCCAGCCCCTCGGACATGGCACACAGCACAGCGAGTTTCCCAGAGCTGTCTCGTACCGCTTGTGCAGTGCTAGCAGCACCACTACACCTCAGAGACTGAGACTTGGCACAGTGTTTCTCTGCACTCACATGCTCCACGGACCACTTCTGGAGCTTTGTTCAAGCACACAAAACCTGATGCTTGAACTGCTCATGAACAGCAGGAAGAAAACACACTTGTTTTTACCCAATTTTTAATTTGCACACCCTCGTATTTGCCAACAGAGGTGTGAACCATCTGTCACAAATTTAAGGCAACTGGCAATAGGGTTGATTTTCTTAGCTCCTTTTCCCCTACAGATAACCCTCAGGGCCTGCAGACAATGGGCTGCAAACTGTTGGCGTTGATAGATGAGCTTCCTCCCCTTCCATACAGCTTGGAAAATTGCTTGCCTGTCTCTAATTTTTACGAATGAAATATTCCAACTCCAGACAATGCTAAAGCTAATAATGGAAAGAGGAACCAGTTTAGGACTTGAGTCTCCTGCCTCCTGACTCTTTCTATCCCTACCCTCTCTGTTCCAGCATCCCCTTCTTAGATTTTAATTTAATAAGAAAGTGCACAAACTCAGAATGTTAACCAGGATATCTGGGCAGAGTGAGGGACAGAAAAATCATTTGAAAGGTATTGGTGTTTCATGCTGAAACCTTGATGTAGGATTTGAGCTGGCAAGGTGGGGATTTACAGTCTTTTCTACAGCAGCAACACCAAAAAAAATCACTTTCTGCCTTTCCTACTCCTGACAGGCTCTTTGGCCTCAGCCAGCCAGAACTCTCCTTATCAGCACCCAGGGATGGGAGTCTGTCATAGAAAGAACCAAGCACGTATAGCTGCAGCACCAGCATGAATACAGATACACAGAGCAGGAACACATTTTGTGCTGCAGACCCCTGTAGGCAAGCTTGGCTTGCAGCTCGCATACGTGCGTGCCAAGATACCTGTGTGTGCTGCAGTATAGACATGTTCAAACCCTTGCACTGGAAAATACTGGAGCTATTTTAAGGAAGGGGAAGCATCTGGCTAAAAAACAGGCCTTATGTGTTTGGGCCTGGCTCATTTAAAACCCTTGTTTCTTCTGGAATATTGGAAGTAATGAAAGTGCCTGCAGTAAAATACCTGATAAGCCTCTCCTCCTCTATAGAGAGGGTAAATGCATGTCATTTTCCAATTAGCTCTTGCTCTGAGCAATTATGTTGATCAAATAATTGAGTAAGTGACAGGAATGTGAATTCTGGAGACAGTTAATTTCATTCATCTGCCAGTTTATAGCTTGACTTGCATGAACACATAAACCAGGCCAACGTGTTATTTATAACTTTGAAAATGCAATTATAATAGTCAAACATGAAGAGTTGTGTGTGCAGAGAGCGAGACTTCTGCTAGTAAATTATAATAATAGCATAATGAGGGAATTTGTTCTTCATAGCCAGCATGTAGGACAGGAAGGATGTGAAGCTTGTGTTTGAGAGAGTGAACAAGGTTGGTGTCAGCATTAGCAGGTGGAGCAATGGCCCTGGCCTGAACACGGGGCAGAGGGGCAACTAAGCCTTACCTTCCTGTTTTGTGAGATATTGTGTGTGTCCTGCCCCAGGGACTGTCAGTGAGGGCTAAACATGTCCCCCAGATCCCCACACACTTCTCTTCAAGTGAAGCTGAGCATCATTTTTGAGGGAGAACCAGGACTATGATCCTTTGCATGAAGGTGAGCGCGAGAGAGACAAATTAGGTGTTTCCTGCTTGAGGTTGGTCTTGGGTGAGCATCACGCTGTCTTGAAAAAGCTCCAGCTGAGTATGCGTGACTGTGAGTGACTTGAAACAACCCTTGAAGTCAAAACCAGGTCCTTACTTCCACCAAAAGCATCAATCCTTCTTGCGAGTTTTCGCCAGGAGAAATAGTAATAATGGTAATAATAATTTTTTTTTAAAAGCTCATCAGGAATGCAAACCATTTGATTTTCTTCTTAAAGTTATCTTTAGTTTGTCTTAACTGATCTTACTTTTTATCTGAACCCCCTGTAGCAACCTGGCCTACCATCCAACAGGCACTAATTAGGAGAGATATGCAGTAATAAAAGCAGTGTGCAGGCATGAGCCACTGCCTCACAGAGAGTATTACCTGGTTGAGTGCTACGCTGGCTGCAAGGAGGAAATCTGTGCAATTAATTGCTTCCTGATTAAAGGCATTTGCAGTCTGGCCCTTAAATCTTCAAGGCCTAAAAACACATGCTGAGTAAAATACGGAATTTGCTCACAGTACTCAAAAACATTGCCCCAGACAGCAGGATTCAGTGCAGTAATTTTGGTTGGAAATAAACGCTTTCCAGTCTAAGCATATTTTACCCCAAGCCAAGTATTTAGAAAGTGCCCAGTCCAGGCTAAATGGCCATAGAAGGATTTGTGTGGTTTAAAACCGTTTCTAAACCAGTTCAGTTGAATTCACCATTTTCCTGTGAGGACATATTCTTACGGGAATTAATTTCACAGGGCATGAGGCAGCAGAGGCAGAAACCCCACAGGACGTCTCAGGCTGAAAGGCTATTTAAATGGTAATAAAGTTCAGTGGATGACAAAAAATGGTGGCTGATTAGAGGCACACCAGGAGAGGGGCTATCTGCTGTGAAGCTGCTGGGCGCAGCGGCGGCACTGGGGCCTTCTGTTCCCTGCAGACATCTCTTGTCACCAAGCAAACAAGATGGGGCTTAATCCCACCGAGAGGGAGGAGGCCTATTTCAGGCCAGTGGACAGCAGGAGGAAAATGCTCACCGCGGGAGGTTCTGGAGCTGGCTAAAATGAGGGAGAGTGCTGTGTGTCAGGAGGCTGGGACAATACCAGCCAGCGCTGGTGCCATGCTCAGGTGGAGCCACCTCTCAGAACAGCAGGTGATCCAGCCTCGATGTGCACCCTTCCTGAAGTGTCGTAGTTTTCCCAAGGGCATTTCCAACACCCTAACATGGTGTCACATATTACAGCCAGTCAGAGGAAGAGACTTTATTTTAGCATGTCCAACGCTGTTATCACTGCCTCCTGGAAAGTTGCAGCACTGATGATTTATGGAGCCTACTGCTGCCACCGAAGAAGGGGTCGGCTTTGTTTGGGATCACCATTTGTCACACTAGTGCTGAGGTGTCCCAGAAACACACATTTTGTTTCCTCATGTGCTGCCATTGCTGTAATTCTACCCTCCCATCCCTTCTTTGCCAGCTGTTTTTGCAAATTTCAAAAGAAATTTACTGATCCTCCACTCATGAAAAGCACTTTAGGATCTAACTGCCTCTGACTATAGGAGTGGGCTTCCCAAATTCAGCGGGGCGTTTTCAGTGTATGTTTAAGCACCTTGCTGGGTGGAAGTCAGAGGGACAAAGATTACAGATCTTTCTTTGCAAGCCTCCCAGTTCCCCTCCTCCCCACCAATTTTGTCAATGGCAAGAGCAGGCAGGGAGTTAATAGTCTGAATTGTGCTAGGACAGATGTACAGACTGTAACTCAACATTCAGTTTGACATCCTTCCTCCACAAAGCCAGTCTGGCACCTCTGCTGGAGAAGTTGTATTGTGGAGTGGGAAAACAGACAACCCTGCCACTTGTTAGTGAGGGGGAAATAAGGCAGAGCAGAAGCTAGTTATCAGAGGTCTGCATTTTGAGAGAAAAATTCACTGAATCCTGAGAAAGGAAGGATTCTCTGCAGAGCTTCAAGTACTCTCCTGACAACCCCATCCTGCAGGAGCTGGGGCTCCGAGCTGGGCTCCTTCCTATTGAGAATACTGAGTTCGAAAAATTAACATACCAGGAATCCCTCAGACTGCAGCAGTGCTGTGAACCTATAATTAAAACAAAACAAAACAAAACGAAGCAAAACACGTTAGTCTGACTGTCACAGACTGTTGTCTGTGAATTGTGATTTTTAGCAACAGTAGCAATGACTCAAAGCCCAGAAAACTCAAAGTCCAGAAGTCTGGAAAAGTCTGAGGCAAAGTTTTCCCTCTCCCCAATCAGTCTGGGAAATGACTGAGAAGCAGATCTTAATTTTGCCCAAGTTTGCAGGGGTTTAGATTCAAATACTTTGTATCACAATGGTTTTGGCTAACTCTCTCTCACCTTCATGAGAAATTTGATTTTGTTTAGATCAGTTTCTGGGAGGACAGAGGAAGAACTGTGTGTGTTGGTGCAATTAGATGAAGAGCTGTATGTTTTTAATTTTTTTTTTAATAACTTGAAAACATCATCAATCCAAGCATCTCCAAGGTTTTCCCAAGCAGCAGTGAAGTTAACACTATCTGCTCTTCTCCCTCGTCCACCTTCCTAGTGCACTGTATTCACTAATCGCATGCCATGATATTAGCACATCTGAGCAAGATCCCAGCAGCTGGAGGGCCATATTATATTTTGGGCAATCTAAGATGATGCCTCAGAGCCCAGCTCCTGCCTTGACACGAAGAGATCAATCTCTCGGCTTTCATATCTGCTTTTAGGTCTCGCATGGTGAGAACAGACCGAATGCAATCGTGTCTGCTTGCGGGTGGTGCCCGTGTTCGCGGCGCCGAGCGGATGCTCACCAATGCGGAGGCCCCGGGGGACCCCCGCTGGTGGCCCTGGGCCATCGCAGCTCGCTTCAAGAAACTCGGGGAGCAGCTTTTCTCCATCCTCCCACAATATCTTCCGCGTCGGTGGGAAGTGGGATGCTCTGCCCATCGAAAGGAATGCGGCCACTTCATGGGGACGGAAAGAGAATAAATACCACAGGGCCAAAAAAGGGTGATCTGAAATTGCCTTAACGCTGCCCTGATCAGCCACGTAAGCCCCTGGGAAGGGTACTACTGCTCAGTGGTCAGCACAAGCCAGGTCCCTTGCCACTACTTTCTCTCTGCTGTGTCAAACTGAGCACATCTGTAGCAGAGAATCTAGTATAGCTTGTAACCCTGAAATTGAGAACTGTATTAGAGGGCATGTTGGCGCTGCTGAAGCTGTATAAGCAAAGTTTCCTAAATACACAAGAGGTAACAACTCTGTGCCCAAGGTGGCTCAATCGAATTCTGATCTATTACTCCAGTCAACATCCCTTGAAATGATAAATGACAAAAATCTATTTTCCCCACAGGTTGCAGTGTTTCTCTCTCCATTATCCCTCAGACTTTGCAGGGATTGAAGGCATATCACAACTCCTGAACCTGTGAGGAAAAAAATACCTATGCTCACAGAGCTGCTTGACAGATAAGCCCCATCCCAGATTTGATTTTCTTCAGAGAAAATACACAGAAGAGTCTGCAAAACTACTAGCATTTTTAAGTAGAAGGTAACCCAATTAAATTGTAACAGTTGTGCAGCAAAGGGAATATGAAGAGTGTGTAAATTTATAACGATAGGTGGTGGGGACCTTGTGTGTTACTGTGCTGGTGTGCAAAGCTGCACTGTAAGCATGAAGTTTCACAGGAATTTCAGTCCAATATTGAAGTAAAATGACCAGAGGTCACACAAACTTGACTTTGAGCAAAGTCACTAATCTGAACATCCCACACGAGACAGACAGCTGCAGCTGAGGCAAGCGACTTTCCACGTCTCTGCAGGGGCTGGAAGTGTAGCAGTGTTTTTCAGGCAGAACAAAAGTCACATGTGGGTACCTACCTTAAGGAAAGGCGGAAAGGTGAGATACTCTGCAGAACACCTGCCAACGGGATAAAACACTTCAGGAAAACATGAAGAACTAAAAATGAACAGTACAAGAATTAGAAAATGCAGAACGCAAGCACTACCAAGGAATGAAAAAGAGTTGACTGTAACATCTCGATCAGTCTCTACAGCACCTTCACTCCCCCAGCAGGCTACCCAAAACCTGCCAAGCCACATTGCAGGGCAGCACAGCTTCCATGCCCGTGCCTGCTCACAGCCTGCTGAGGTTTCAGGGCACAAAGCTCCACCTAGTGAGCGGACAGGCCGTACTACACATTCAGCATCCAAGTTAAGTGTGGATGGACTCGACACAAAAAAGTCTGGAAGCTAACAAACCCTTTAGCCTTATGCTGCCTGGGTGTTGATAATCCATCACTCACCGACCCCAAGTGCCATCAGACAAAGAGTACAGCCTCTCCCCTGTGTCCAGAAACATTTTCTTCCAGCGTTACCTGACTGAAGTGACTTTTTAAGAATGTACCTGAAGTGACGTCACTTGGCTTTCATCAGCTGGCTGCTGCTCACCTCTCCTTCACAAGGGACTGACCTGAAGCTCTCTGACCACTGGGAAGTCCAACTTCTAACCAACATCCTCTTTCTGACGATCAAAACAAATACACCACTAGTGTTGTATGTCCAAAAGTTTTAATACACAGTCGTCACTGTTCAGAAAAGTTATTGCATTGAATTCTAATACATAAATTTATTTTTTTAAAAATCATTTTACACCATTTTGTCACAGCAGCTAGAGGAAACCAGATTTTATATGCAGTTGTCTCAAAAAAAATCAATATTAATTCTTTCTCAAATCAGGAGACCTGTTATTGTATTATTCAGGAGTTACTGCAAATCCCAGCATGAACAACACCATCCCCGCAAGTGTACAGCTCAGGAAAAGGGAAGTGCCATTCCAAAACTGAAATTTATTAAACCATGACTCAGCATACGTTGATTTTTCTCTGCTAACTAAATTAACATGGAAAGGTCTTTAGTTTAATTTAATTCCACACAATTTTCTTTATGTTATTGTTTTTCTTTTATTATGACTTTAATAGATTCACAAGTTACAAAATATCAATGCCCCTTAGTGCAATTTATACAAATCCACACCTGTTTGAATTGTGACAGGCACATGAACATGATGTTTGATGACCCAAACGAAATGCCAGATTCTCTGATCCATTAAAACCAACATCAACACAAGCCCACTGCTCCACAGATGACAGCAGAGACAAAATCAGTAGGCTCAGTGTGCCGTAAATAGATTGATGAAGGGCTCAGTGACAGAGGCATGACAGAGCATGTGGCAGAATTACATTCTACGTTTCATCCTCTGATGAGGGTAAGCTGTGCTACACCAGCTCGCAGTAGAAGCATCAGCAGGGCTCTCCTCCTTTTCAGCCTTATGTTAATGCTTGGGAATTGGGAAATTACAATTCAGCTTCTTGCATAAAATCCTCAAGCATCACAATTATCAGTCTAGAGTTCCAGATCTAACCCTTCTCTTGCAAAAGACACACACACACAAAGATATGGCTCATCTGTATTTATTCTGCTTTCTTCTCCTGTTCAAAATAAAAAAGAAGAAATATACCTGTGTTCACAGAAGAAAAAGCCATCTCTTCTCCCTCTCCTCCAAAATACCCATCACCACAGAGAGCTCTCACTAATAATACACTTGAAAGTATTTCTCAGATTAGGATGTTACCTTTGCCCAATTTAAACAGATGACAGACATTATATTACTTTGCTATACTTCACTAGCTTCTGATATCAGGAACAGTTTGCTACTGAAATAACACCGATAGGCCTCTCTCTCAGACATAACGTGTTACACAAGTTCTAACTCTCACTGTTCCTGCCCGTTAAAATAAAAGTAGAGCTATTTCACTGGTTTTCAATCAATTTAAGCTGGGAGCAACGAGTGAAAAAGGTGTTTTTACCCTTTAAAAACATTTTGTATGACTTTTTTTTCGTGAATTGCTAGCAAAGCGCCCAAACACTGAAAAGCAAGTGAGCAGAAACAATAGGATGCTTTGCAAAATCTACAGTTCAAAAGACATACAAAGAGCAAGAGAACAAAACCCAGCCACTGAAGTGAAAACTGCATTGAAGTAGCACTGTGAAAATAGGGAGAAATTAAGAAGTTTCTGTATAACAGTTATGCAGAATGTTTTAGTGGTGATACCTTTTGTTTGTTCAGGCAGTCACAAGGCATTCATTACTATGATACAAACTGCAAAAGCTTTATTTTGAAAGCACTACAGGAATAGAATACCTAATTATTCCAGTTAAGGACACTTTTTGAGGGAATAATACAAGGTTCCTTAGCTGCAACATGATCTTCTCACAACTAAGAAAGTTTGCACCAAAGGGGAAGAAGTTTGCACAGCTTAGAAGTTGATGCTGACAGCTTTCCAAAGCCAGCCTTGACACAAGACTTGCTTATTTTATTGTCACAGACATGTACTGCACAAGACAGCCAACACCATTTAAACCAAACATAAGAGCATAACTTTCCCCATCAACACTAGAATCACCAACCAAATCCTTGTGATTTCTGCAAAAAAGATAGGTCTTATTGCTGTATTACAGGAAATGATGCTAGTTCTTGCGGAAGACAATGTGTATTTCAAAGTTCACGTCTCTTACAAAAAGCCTCACAGTCTCTTCATCAGGTGCTGCTTCTGTACAGCAAAACTAGCATTCCACTTCTTCCAAATGGAACAGTCCCTTCAGGCCCTCTCCCTGCCCTGCATGTCTCAAGAGCATTTATGCCTCTTCACTATGTTTCCTACCAGCAGACAACGGCCCATAATGCATTTGTGACAGCACCTCGAGCAACAGCGCACACTTCGCACTGGACGTGACCCCAATTAGATCCATGAGAAAACATGGAAGAGGAACACAAAGAGGAAGGGAAGCAATTTATTCTCACTTCTCTTGAAGGGAACAAATGGTTCAGACAGCTATAATTTAGGCTGACAGGCTAGCTTATTAAACAGAAGTCCTTTCATGCAAACACCAGAACCTAAACTATAATACCATTTTTAATTTCAATCTGCCTCTGAAATAATAAACTCAAAGTCTGCACTGCTACCACACAAATTACATTGTGCAAACCCATGTCATTTCTCTGTAGTGCTGAGTCATATCTGGATGGTGGAGGTGCCTCACTGAATACCACACCCTAGGAATGCTTCGGCATTTCCCCTCCTACCAGAACACTGCCTTAAAAAAGAATTGCTACAGTGACATGATAAGAATCGATCTTTTCCTGCCATATGCTGTATATATGTAAGACTTTCACAAACAATTGGCCAAAACTTGTATTACTGTTATTTCCCAAGTCACAAATACTACACAAACCCTTTGTACAGGATATGCTGTCCAAGGACATGTGACCTCCACCTTATCACTTCCCTCCACCCCATCCACCAAGTAAAGCATTGCATGCTTGCAGGCATTGATTCAAAGTCTTCAGCTTCTGGAACGCAGCAGTTCAGAGTTCTGCATCTTTCAGGGACTCAAAAAAACCCCGCTCAGTTCATCTATCCAATGTACAACACTTTCAGTAAGTGCTGCCACCCTGTTCACAGGAACAGTTAGGTTCACTTCACACCACAGAGGTGGTACTTTCCGGATTTACACGCATCAATCTTGAGGCATTTCTCAGATCCTGTAGCTGCTTGGCTGGCTTTCCAACTCCTTCCTCAAATCTTTTTTCCACAACAGGAAGGACAGTTTCATACAGGAAAGAGGCGTTCTGCCTAATGAATGCTTTCTTCTCAGGGTCCTGTTCACACCGTAAACTGTAATCAACATGCTGGACAGCAACCAGGATGATTTCCACGAGACTCTCCAGAAGAACCATATGCAGCTCTGGAAAGTAAAGCTTTAATGCTTCCTCCAAGAAGGCCATAGTCTGCTTGGTGAAAGCTACCACAGTGTAACTAAGGTTGACCCAGCAGTCATCACCCGTGTATTGGTCAAAATTGCCCACCCCACAGCTCCTCATCTCCTCCTTGAGCTTCCCCAGTGCCTCCGGAGTCATCAGGTTCATCTTTCTCCACATCTCCTCAGAGTTGCGGTGCTTGGTGGCCTCGATGATGATATCCTTGTAGCTCTGTAAAGCACCTTTGATATCCTTCACCAGGAGGGCGTGAATGATGAAGGTGAGATCCAGTCCAATTTCGCTCAGCTGCTTGCAGTGCTCTTTAGCTACCTGGGATAACAAAGAAAAGCAAAGGATGTTATTAGTGTGCAGGCCCCCTTCACATCTTACACATTTACCAAATTTATCGCCGTCAGAAAACTGAGAAGTGTTACTTTTACTTCACTTACTTCTCATGCTTTAGGAATCTCTTTAATGAGAAATTAATAACCAAAAGATAAACGCTGGTTATCAAAAATACTCTGGACAATTACACTATAACCCACCCACACATAAGCTTTTTTTTCCCCCCCCCTCCTAATTAACACCTGAAACAAAGCATAACCTGAGAAAGTTAGTCTTGCAAAAAAATATGAAAATGTAGTTCAGGACAGCCTTGGAAAACAAAGAGAAAGTTTTGAAGTACTTATAATTTAGATGTAGCTTATGTAAATTTTAGGATCTCCTACTAGTTAAAGGCAAATTAAGAATAAACGCACTTTGCTTTCTGATAAAGGCAGGGTTTTTCTTGACATGTATTATAATCTTCAGGCTTTCCTCTGTTAAATTGAAAAAAACCAAACAAACCTCAAATGAATATTAACCTTTCAATGCAGGAAACCTCTCTGCAGACCCACATAAGAGTCAACAACTAAACTAGGGTTAGAAAAGAGAATTTAAAGCTTTGAAGCCTTTGTTTCAGCTATTCTGTCCCACCAACCCCCTCTTTGGACCCTCTTACCTTGACACACTCTGCCGCAGTTGACAAACTCTCTTTGCTATCAAATACTTGCTTACTGAAGGCATCTACAAACATTCTCATGGACGACCGGGCCCAGACAACAAAGGCCGAGTAGCAGCCGTTGTTGCCGGCGAAGTCCGTCTCAAACTCCCTGGCCGTCTCCAGGAGGCTGGTGAAGAAGACATGGCAGAGCTTGTGGATGTAGAGCAGCGTGGCGCCCTCGATGCGCAGCTGCCGGATGGCCGTCTGCACCGCGGCTGCCCGGTTCTTCAGGAACAGCTCGCAGGCCTTGGTGGACTGGCCCAGGCGAATGAGCTGGGACACGGCTCGGCGGGTGGCCCGCGGCCCTCCTCGCAGCGAGCGGTCTGGGGACAGCTCGAACACCAGAACATCTGTAAGCTGCCGGACCCGCTCGTCCACCTTGGCCCGCAGCTCCTTCACGGGCTGGCTCACAGGCTTGTCCGCCAGGTACTCGTTGAGTTTATCCAAGAGGTCCACCGCCCCCTCGAAGTCCCGCTGAGCAATGCAGACGTCCAGGTCCTCGGGCAGCTCCTGGATCCACTCAAGCGAGAGGTCAACAACCTCCTCCTCGGCGGAGGGCTCATCCTCCTCCTCCTCGTCCTCATCCTCGTCGAAGGGGTTGGTGGATTCGGGGGGCGTTGGGGCGGGCCGGGGCAGGGCCTCCTGCTCCAGGCGCCGCTTCTCGCTGAGGGCACGGTTGCGCTTGGTCTCCTCCAGCACCTCCAGCCACTCCTTCTTGATCTTGGCGTTCTCGGCCTGGAAGATACGGCTCTCGGGGAACATGAGCAGCTTGAACATGTCCTTCATGGGCGGGTTGTCCTTGACATTGACCACGGCCAGCCCGTCGAGGGGGTACAAGGCATCGTAGCGGTAGGCCCCGCGGCGGTTGGGCAGGGCGGTGGCCACCAGCAGGCAGTCGTTCATGAGGAAGGCATGCACCCGCTGGATCTGCGCCATATGGTCGGCATCGTACTCCACCAGGTCGCCGTTGTACACCAGGTACTTGCCAGGGCTCTCGGGCAGGAGGTCGCGGCAGCCCTCCACCTTCTCCAGGAGGGTGGTGAGAGTGCGCTGCCGCCCCTCCTCGTTGGCCGCCGCATCCTTGGCCGACAGAGGCAGGAAGGGGTCGGCGTTGGCGGCGCGGCGGGCGCCCAGCGCGGGGTCGTCGCGGTCGGCCTGGACGAGCAGGGCCTGGGTGACGGCCTCCATGATGCCCTTCTGCTCGGTGAGGATGTGGCTGAGCTGGTACATCTCGCTCTCCAGGTAGCTGATCTCCCGCGCCGTCTCGATGAACTGCCGGTAGTTTTGGTAGACGTTGCGCTTCAGGCTCTGCGCGGTCTCCTCGCTCAGCGCCTGGATGCGCTGCCGGTGCTCCTGCAGGTCCCGGTCCCCGTCCGACTGCTGCGACAGCTGTTTCACGTACTCCCCCGCCGCGAAGCCGCCCGATTCCAGCTGCCGCCGCAGCCGGCTCCCGCCGCCGCCTTCGCCCANNAAAGCGCCCTGATCTGTCGCCGTGCCGCTCGTCCCTCCGTCCACTGTCGGTTGTGGACGAGGCGTGGGAGCTGCTGGACCCCAGCCCCGACGTGCACGCCCTGTTCGTGCAGTTCAACCAGACGCTCTTCTGGGGGAAGCTGGAGGCGGTCACTGTGTCCTGGAGCCCCCGCATGACCAGGTGCGGCACCGGAGGGCACGGGGCGGAGCGGCGGCCCGGCTCCCGGGGCTGCCCTGGCCCGGGGGCCGGGGGTTGGGCGGGGGTGGTCGCCAGGGGCGGGGAGGCCGATCCCTGTGTTTCGAGGGCTGCCCGCCGTGCTCCGCGGTGGGAAGGGGCTGGCAGCCATGGAGCCGCAGCCCGCCTTAGCATGTGGCTGCGAGTGTCGGGGAGGCGGGGAAGAGCTGCCACTTGTCACTCTGTGCTGCTCTTCGCTGTGCCCCGCTAGCGCCCTGCTGGTGCCACGGCTTCTCCTCCCGGGCACTTGAGTGTCCCGCATCTCTGGCAGAGCCCGTACGGCGGGACGTGAGTTGGTCGTTGTCTCCTTTGCCTTGCGTCTGTCGTCCCTGGCAGCCATCAGTGGCTTTCCCCGGGGTGCGGGCGAGCCGGAGGGATGTTAAAATGGAAGAAATTACTTGGTCGTAGACGGTGTGTGTGGAAAGCTCATGTACTCGTGTTGCTGCTCTGGTTCTGAGTCTTTATTATAGTTCTACCGCACGGCAGAAAGGCAAATATGAACCAATAATAGTATATTAGAAAAACCTAGAATAGACTAGGAAGGGGAATATAGAAGAAATCTGAGGTTTAACAAAACCAGGAATCTTTGCAGTGCAGTCTGCAGTTCTAGAGCAGATGCAGTTGCTGGCGGCTGGAGTCCTGCCCCCTCTTATTCTCTGCTGTTGCAGTATACTTTAGACGTTTGCAAATAGTTGGGTATTGCACCGGTAGAGGACTAACTCAGTAACACACAGACAAGAAAAAGTGGTCTTTGCTGGATTAGCACACAGAAGTGAAGGCATATGAAGGTTCGGTATGAGTCAGAAGTTGAGGGAGTGGGGAAATTGAAGCGACCAGCAATTAAGTCAGTGTTTGCTGCTGTGAATCAGCAGCGTCTGTGTAGTGTATTTCACTCCATCATGAGTTCTAAAGGAAACATTCTTCTGCCTTCAAAACAGGTTCTTCTACTCTTAGAAACTTGTGGATTTTTTTTCTTTGCTTAACAATGCTGAGTTTTTCAAGTAATTACTCAAAGTGATTTTTTTCCATGTTCTGAGTGACCTAGCATGCGTTTACAGGGGATGGCACTTTAACTTAAATTCTCTGTTTTCTTCATGTGCTACAGAAACAAACAGATTTTCATATTTTCCTTCTGCTTTTCATTTCAGCTCTGCTGGTATCTGTTCATATCACGAAAGAAGTGGGTTGTGTTCCATTCGTCTCAGTGAGCCACTTCTAAAGTTAAGGCCAAGGAAGGATCTCGTGGAGGTATTTGAACATGGCTTATCAATCTGCACATAAAGTGTATTGTGCCTGCCCCCTTCCCTGCTCCACACAAACATTCTAGATTTCATCGTGGGATTCTTACATGAAGTAACTTATGGATCATAAAATAGTGGTGGCTTTACTGTTATGTTAGTGTGGCTTGTGTTGCAGTATCATGGTAATCTTTAGTTTTATATTTCTAAGTGGGCAACTCCAAGTAGGAGTCTAAAGTCACTTGTTTATTTTACTGATTTTATAAAGAGGAAAAAACCACCCTAAGTTTTTAACTCCTAAATTGTCATTTAATATTCAAACCAAACATGGACTGTCGTTTTGAAAGGGCCAACAGCAGAAAATAAGGATATAGGATATAACTTAACATGAGTTTGTGCTGCTTCTTGGGCCTCTGCCAGAGCTGCTGCTTTCAGCTGGCTGAACATTCTGGTTTGCCTAAGGACAGAAATGCCGTAGAGTTTCAACTTGCTCAAAAGTGGCTCTTTTTTGGAGTTGTGTAGGGGATGATCTCTTTAAACATGTGACTTACGTTTGAGGATTATTTCTCCTTTTTGGAATGCTGCTTACTGAAGTGATATTCTCCAGCTTGTTTTGGTGGTGTGGGAATAGTGGTGATTTGGTTTGATAGATCAAAGTATTATGTTTTTATGACCTCGACTGAACATGTGAATAATCAAAGATAAGATCAGTACCATAATCAATGTAGAGGACTAAAATAGCTGCAGCTTAATTATGAAACTGAAAATGCAATACTTTTCAGTAAATATCTAATGGTTGCATCATTACAGACACTGTTGCACGAAATGATCCATGCCCTGCTCTTTGTTACTCATAACTACAAAGATCGAGAGTCTCACGGACCAGAGTTCTGCAAGCACATGCGTCGCATTAATCTCTTGACTGGAGCCAATGTCACAGTAAGAATAATCCTCTTCACCTGGTGTAATAGAGCTTTCTTCCTGATCTGGTGTTTTAGTTGCGCGGTGTGGTGTGAGTAATCTTCTTGTTAGACACTGCACAGTTGGTACCAATACAAATTTGCATCCAAGTGCATGCCCGTTCCATAGTTATTTTGCTGGGGACAGTGGTGGAACAGGTTGAGGAAGATGTGGTGAGTTGTTAGTAATATAATTTTCAGGTATATTCTCTGTAAGAACTTTTCTTTAAGCTTTTGTGGTAAACTTGAAACAGCTTAATGGTAGCAGGGACAGAAGAGCTCCATGTGAAGAGCAGTCAAGATTTATGTCAATGGAGAGTAATGATATTTATGTCAATATTTAAAAATAAGGTGTCTAATAAGATAAATTAAGGTAACAGCTGAAGGGAGAATACAATACAGGTATTGTTTGCAATGCATTCTAAACAGTTTGTCTTCTAGGTGAAATTGTGGATAGATTTCCAAAGTTATTTTATTGCAGTTCAAACAAGATAACCAGGACATATTCCTACACATCCTATCTTTCTTTTTAGAGTTTTGTCTTAATGGTAGCTAAATGCTGTTAAAGTTTTATTCAGGTTCAGCTTTTTTAACTGCTAATATAAAAATCACAGCAGTAGTGGAAGGAATTGAATGGAAATAGATTTTTATAAAAAATAGTCTAGAACTAATGATATCAAATTTGTAACTTCCTGGATGACTGTTTTTTGGGGTTTTTTTAACTTAGATCTATCACGATTTTTACGATGAGATTAATGTGTACCGCCAGCACTGGTGGCGATGCAACGGTCCCTGCCAAAACAGAGCGCCTTACTTTGGGTATGTGAAGCGCTCGATGAACAGAGCACCCTCTGCACATGACTTTTGGTGGGATGAGCATCAAAGGACGTGTGGGGGCACGTTCACGAAAGTGAAGGAGCCGGAGAAATTCTCAGAGAAGTCCAAGCAGAAAACTCAGACAGCAAAACCTCCACATTTCAAGTCAACTAACAAAGGTATTTTATGACTTTTTTTTTCTTTTCCAGACTGGTTTTTGTCCAAGCGTTGTCTTGAACGAATACGGACCAAACACTATATAATCTTGGTTTAGATGTTACTGTTACATAGCCAAAGAGCAGGGCCTGTTTGTTTGTGCACTTCTAGGCTGCTCCTCAACTGAATTGTCTACAAAAAGTTCAGTTTGGTGCACTATTTTCAAGCAGCAGATTTTTTTTGTGTGAACCACCTCAAATACTAAGGCCATGATTTTTTACTGAAAAAGTTATTAACTTATTTTTTAATCTGATTTTGCAGGCAAGACACAAATGCATGGTATGCAAGACCTGATGTCTTTTAGTGGAACGGGATATCGGCTTGGAGGAGGAGACGGTGTGCTTTCAGAAAAAAACACAAATGCCAGCAGCTCCATTGGAAACAGTGAAGCACACGGCTCACTGCACCATTCAGCAGTAAGGACAATACCAACCCCTAAAAATGAGATAAAATGGGAAAAATTACCCCATAGTGGGATCTTTCCGCCTCGTACCAGTGGTGGCAGTGAGAAGATCAACTTAGCTGTAAAGCGTGAGTTTCCGAAACCTTCTGCTGCTAATGCAGAAGATGATGAGAACGACTGTAGATTGCCTGCTAGGATGGCTCGTGTTACTGAAGAAACATCAAGCCAAGGCTCACCAGTTGGCAAGAGGGCTATGCCATCTTCTAACTGGTCACCAAAACAAATCTGTTTGGAGCAGACCCCAACAGCTCAGGGTGCACCTGAGAGAAAAGGCTTAGAGTGTGTTAATACACTGCAGCGATGGCCAAAAAAGGAAGACAAAACTGCCTTTGAAAAGTATTTCATCAAGAAGGAGGGTACTGATGTCACTCCAACTACGAAAACCAGAGCTGAATTTACACAGTCCTCTGCAAGTCCTAGCAATCCTGTGAGGCAGGATAGAAGAGTCAGTTGTCCTGTCTGTGAGACTGAAGTTTTGGAATCTAAAATAAATGAACATCTTGATTCTTGTCTTGCATAAAACAGCAGAAAGCTGTCTCTAAAAGATAAACCAGGGTTGGAAACATTGCTTGAAAGGTAATTTGCTCAGGGTTTGCTTAGTTGTGGTTGCACTCCTGTGTGCTTGTTCTGAGATGGGATTTAAAATGTAGCTGACTTCCATATCCTCACACTAGTAAGTACAAATTGTATGGAATGCTGCTAGGAATACTGGTAAAGACTGTTCCTGGACGTGTCACAAAAGCTTTCATGATTCCCCTGTTAAACTTCCAGTGCTATACAGGACAAATTAGGATTCAAGTGGCATTGCCTGGCAGTCTTTATTTTGCTTCTTCTGGAAGCCAGCCAGCTTGGTGGTTAGCAGGCCAGTCAGTTGAGTACCAAATCCACTGTGCCATGAAAAGTGGAGTTCCAGGCACCTGTGTTTTCTATATGAGCTTCCTGAAATGTTCTCTTGCTGCACTAAGGTATTTTACGGGTTAAACATTAAAGAGTTTGATTCCTTACAGTCAGTAAAACTGATGGTAAATATGTTTGCTTAAACATAAAAATTGTTTTATCTAAATAGTTTTTAGACAGAATTGTTTTGTATCTTGTTACTGTAATTTTAGATGGCTGTATCAGCCTGGTTCGTACACGTGTACCGTATTACTGCTGCTCTCTTAACTCATTTAAAATGCTTCATGTTTTTTAAAATACTGACACTACTGAAGTTTAATGTAAATTACTTTGTTCTTGCATACTTTAAATAAATTGTTATTGAAGTTTAAATTTCCACTAAGCCTGGCCATTTTGTGTTACTCACCAGTGGGTTCACCTGTATATTTGATAACAGTCTTGTTTATTAAAACATCTTTGTATTAGCACTTTTCCTTATTAAATTTCCCTGTAAAAACAGATGCTGGTGAATACAGATTGCATCAACTTCTGCTTTCTCCATCCTGTTTTTAAAACAGTTTCGCTATTGTTGCACTTCTGTGAAAAATTTGACAAATACTGGTAGTAAAACTTGCTTTGCTATGTTAATTTTCCATACTTCCTTCTTAAAGCTGCAGCATCTGTCAGTGTTTCCAGTGATACTCGACATTTTCAGGGACAGGACTACCAAGAAATATTTGTATTATTGTATGTTTTTAAGATGAGGATGAGATTTGCACCACGAAGGATCTCTCACATCACGAAGCATTTTTTAGATACTTCCATTACAATTGTTCTCTGCCGTTTCCTTGCTTGTCTTTCCTACTGTGACAGATGGGAGCAAAGGAGAAGGATTGTGAGTATTGTTAGATGTGGGGATTTTTTCCTGATGTCTTCTTTTAGTTCTAAATTGTTCATTTGAATGACAAACAGAAAACAAATGAGGAATTTAGTGAGTAGTGCAGCCTGTCGAGGGAGGAGGGAACTTATGCTGTAGGCAAGTCTGTCTGTCATATACCCATGTCCTAAAATAGATCTTTGTCCAAACAATTGAGCAATTCTGGATTAGCTATGGAAAAACAGCACCTCTGCCATATGTGTTTTTACCAGGAAGTATTCTAGTGCCAGGATCTCTTTTATCCAGAGAGGAAGGCTTTGCAGTTACTGCTTATTGCAGGCTGTCATTAATGGGTCATGGCCGCCTTCATTTTGGATATGTTACTACAAATGCTGTTTCTGTAAAATGTTGTGCTTGAATACAGTGTCCTACCCGCAAGGATAACAATGACTACCAGTATGTTTTTAAAATACGCTGCTCAATTTGGGTCAAAGGTGAGAAATTTCATCTTCTCTATCGCTTGTCTTTGACCTTGAGTGAGTTTAAATACTGCCTGGAACAACACAAGCTGTCAGTGAGCCCTGAACAAACATGCTTCACTGGAGTGCAGCTAAGTTGCCTGAATGGAAATCTGAGAAACAAGTTAATAGACTCAATTTCTGAGGCCAAGCAGCTAGGAAAGAGGGTCAAGCGTGGGCATGCATTTTGTCAACAGAAGCTTCTGCAAACTAAAGGAAAAAGCCATCTCATTTTGTGGTGACATGCTAGAATTGCTCCAAATGATTCAGAGGGGAGTTCCAGAGGTTAAAACTGCCTAAGTGGGGGTTGCTTGCCTCTTTCATTATTATAATAAGAGACTGCGCTTCAGTTGCCTTGAAACTGATTATCAGGCAAGAAATCTTGAAGGTTGAATATCAGCAAGTATTTTTTACTTTATGGAGATGTTATCTGCGAAGTTTTCATAATACTTGAATTCTGATGAAGCAGTGGGAAGAATTTTTCTCAGGACTACTTAAATGTGTTAGTATCTTGCAAGAAGAGATGCAATAGAAATAGTCTGCTTTATAACATATTTTAAAAGCAATAACATGCATTCATCTCTCCTTTAGCATCTCCAGTAGTCCAACCACTCTTTATTTTCACCTGGCCTATCTTGGTTACACGGAAGAAATGTATTCACAGCAAGTTCAACCCTAATGCCTGTGCATAAGCTGATGAGGAGGCTCTTTACGTCTAGGTAGAAGCAGCCCCCTCAGGCAGGGCAGGCCCTGCTGCTCAGTGTGGGATCAGGAACCTGTTACCTGAGCCCCCTTTCTAGGAACATTTTCCAAGAGAACCACCAGAGAAGTATTGTTCATTTGGAACAGGCCGTGCTACCTGCCTCTGGACCAGTGTAATGAAGGGCACAAAGTAATATCTAGTACAAACCCAAAAGCTAGAGAGGGCTTAGTCATTACTGGACAAGAAGTGAAAAATAATTCCTGAGGTGCAAAGTAGCTATTCAAACTTCAAACTTCCCTTGGTGCAGCAGGAGGATGGGCAATAAAACTAAATGGCTTGTGAGGGCTTTCTTTGTGTGTTCTTCTGGGGCCCCCCAATTCTCTTGCATTTTCCATGCACACAGCATCTCTTCAAGTAAAGCAGGATACACTTTACTGAAGGGTAACAACAAGAAGGAATCAAGAGGAAGTTTCTGAGGAAAAAGCCAGATGGCTGGAGCAATCCGTCATGATGGAGGAATGATGCAGACTACTCTGGCTGGAGAATGTCAAGAAACTGCCACCAGAGCAGTTTGCTCCACCACTGCTGGGTCTGGTCATCCTAGAACACCATGCCTGTGCCTTTTGTCAAATTTTGTCACCTTAAATTGAAAGGCCATTAAAAAGTTGGAGCAGGTGCCCTCGTGAGGTTACACCTGACATACCTCCCCTTACGAGCATGACTATTGCTGCCTGACATGGTGAAGGCAGCAGTGGAACCGCTGGTCTCCAGCAGCTGCTCCTGAACAGATAGCCAGCATTCAGCAGTTTTACACTCCAGTCTGAAATTCCCAAATTCTTACGTGCATCTGGATTACTACAGCTGTCTTGAAGTCTTGGGCTTAAAGAAACTGTTTTTAAAAATACAAAGACTCTACATAACACTATCCTTGAAGTGTGGTTTGTGGGCAGACAGGCCATGAAAGAGACTTGCATTTCACTCTGTGTGGAAATACGTGTGTGTGATTTCGTGTCCTCGTGTGTATGGAAAAAAAACCCCAAGATCCCAGGCTGTGTGGAGCTGTGGGATTCTTCAGGAGGCCGGTAGGTGGCACTCCTTGCACGGAAGGAGTTGTGCCTCCTCTCTAACCGGAGCGGGGCGAGAGCAGCGTGCGGGATTGGCAGGCTCCTGTTTCCCCCACGCTGCACTCCAGGCTGAACGGGGGCCAGCAGCACCCCTGACCGCATCACAAACAAGTTAAAGGAGGAGGAATCGTGGGGGGGCGGGGGAATCTGCAGCCAGCTGGGGATGAGAAGTAAATTTACAACTAACTCCATTCTGTGAGTGATTCTTTATCTGGCAGATGGCAAAGGCTTGGAAGATGAGAACGTAGCTCCTTCTAGTTCACGGCTCAGGAGTAACCCCAAAGGCACCCTTTTGTGGGTTACAGATACTGCACTGCTTGCATCCATTGCAGTGACAATGCTGATTTTCTTTCACCATTTGGCATCAACACAGCTCTGCAAGAGATGCAGAGTTTTAGGAAGTCAGAGGGGTTTCTAAAATACAGAACTCCTGTGCCTTGGCTAAACCAGGGAGCCAGAGGGGTGTAACAGGGAAGAGTGGTATACTACAGGTGTGAAAGCTTAAAATGGAATGTGGCCACGGCCTTAATTCCTCTGTTTCCTTTTAGCTTCTGCCAGGCCAGACTGCTTTAAGACTAGATTAAATTTCTAAGCAGGTGCAGCAGCTTGGCCTGAATAGCTCACCCTGTCTCTATTCCATCCATCCCCTATCATTCACATAAATTCACTTGCTTTTTTGCCTTAGCATGTCCTAGATGTGACATTTCCTAAACTGCATAACAAAGAATGTTTGACGGGGCAAAACCTAAGGAGTCAAATATTTGGCTTCACCATTGCTTAATTTAAAAGCAGTGATTACTTTATTTTTCTTTAACTGGTGTCCATCTCTGGATCATAGTTTTTATGTTTACTGCAAGTACCTTCTCTTCAGACATCTGTCACTAGTGGCATAAAAAGACTGGGGCAAGATGTGGGCTGGAGCTCGGTGAAGGCCTGGGACAGGGTATAAGCCACAGGAACGTGGTTTAAGCTGGGGGCTTTAATTCTTCTCGTGGCTTCATTGAGCAATTTACAATGGCAGGAATGGCTATAGGGCCTCTCTGCTCTTATCCCACTTTCTCCCCACTGCTTTGCCCCCTGCCTTTGTCTTCCCACTGACACTGGTCTCTTCCCTGGAATATCCCAGTAATGATCTGCTTTCCTTCCCAAAGGATCCACTCGGTGGGTGTGCTGCCACTGGTTCATAAGCAGTTTTTGATCCGCCGGGAAGGTGTGGGTTGTTTGGAGGCAGGCACAAAGCTGAGGAGCTGTGCAAGTGACTCGCTTGGAAGGTGCCCTCCTGCAGATGCCTCTGCAGCACTTGGCTGCAGCCGGGGCAGGCTGGGACAGGGCCTGTCTGCAGCAGCAGCAGCAAGGAAAGCTCCCTGCTGCATCACAGGACCACACTGGGCATGGGCTGCTCTGGGTAACACGGCTTTGGAAGGACAGCACAGATCTGGGCTCATCTGGCAGATGGCAAACAGAAACTCATCCAAAGGGAAGAGTCACCCTGAGGGTAAGTTAACACCCCAGGGGCTTCAGAGAGGATGGCACCTGTACTAGGTGGAGTATGGAGAGCTGCAAGGAAAGGACTTCAGCTGCTAAGAATCCTTTGGGTTGTTCCTTTGATTTACATTTAGCAGTACCTACAAGGGAAATTTAATTTAAAGGAGAAATTTTATTTCAGCAAGGGTGGCTGAACATGGGAACAGGTTTCCTGCAGAGGTTGTGGAGTCTCCATCCTCAAAGATACTCAAATCCCAACTGGACATGGTCTTAGGCAGCCAGATCTGGGTGACCTTTTTTAACGGCAGGGGAGCTGGACCAGACTGCTGGACCAGACTCCAGGAGCCTCTTACCACCTAAACAGCCCTGGGTTTCTGCCTAACAACCCCAGGAGCACTTCAGGTCAAATTGTAATTACAGCTGAAGGCAGTTAAGGTCCACCTGCTTGCCCTTGCCCTGGCACAGCCCAGAGGTGCTCACACCATCTCTAACCATCAGCTGATTTCCAGCTGTGCATTTCTTCCTCTCGCTGCAAGGTTTGGCATGGGCAGCTCTCATCACTGCCACCACCCAGACCATGGGGATGAGGGATAAGTCTCCTGTCACATGCATCTGAGGAGGAGCTGGGTATGTGCCATGACACGAGGACAGGTACAAGGAAGCTCTGCCCTCCCAAGCCTAATTGCTGAATCCTCGCCAAGTCACACTGGGGGAGAGGATTATCAGCCCTGCAGCCAGCTTGAATTAAAACTCAGACTTAATTAACTTTGAATGTACCTAGAAGAGATTTAGAATGCCAGAAAAGCATCCCACCAGAGGAAACAGGAGGTGTTCCAGGCACTGCAAAACCCCAAGTCTATTTAAGCTATCAGGTAGCATTTCCCAGGCAATTCGGCAGAGTTAAGACAACTCTGCCAAGAGGTCTCACAGCTAGTATTTGGGCTTATGCTTGGGCCATGAAATGCAACGTTGCTGAAGCAGACACACATCCCAAGTGGTAAGCAATGCCATGACTTTGGAGCTGTTTGCAAGGGGTTACGGACACAAGCATTAAACACAAGCATCCTCTGAAGGAATGAGGAGCCCTCAGTTTGGAGGAAAACACTGAAAAGTTGTTGCCTTAATGCCACCTTCCTTTTAATCCCTGTAGAGGTTCCAGAAATGTTATCTCCTCCAAGACAATGATGATGGCACACTCCCAGCCTAAACCCATGCCTTGCACCCTCAGCTGTGCAGGCACTGAACCATGCAGAGGTTGCAGTCAGGTATGGAGGGAAACACTGCCTTAACTTCTTCAGGAAGAGGAGAGGGATGGGAGGCTTCTGCTATAGGGCAAGCACCCTCACTCAGCTATGAGTTGTTACAGGATGGGTTGATCCTAGCCCTCAGTGTGTTTTCACCTGTGGCTGTGGGTTTGTGTTGAAGTGACATCACTTTTAGGAGACAGACAAGTAAATGTCCTGTCCATGAAACCTGCAACAGTTTGCAGTCTCCTTCTCTCTACTCCTCTTCAAGAGAACGACTCCCCAGGCCTGGTGTGAGGCTGCTGCTGAGGGTTGCTGCATGGTTAAGATACTCTGAATGCAGGGCCAGGTGAAGGGTATGTCCCAGGAACTGCCATGGTTCGGCTGTGCCGTGTATGACCGCACCAGCTCTGCAGAGGAGAAGGAGCACCCTCAGCAATCCAAGGTTAGTTGGCCTCCCAGGGATGTCAGCAGCTTGGCACACGGAGCTTTTGTCAGGCAGCACCAACTCAGGGCAGGCAGCAGCACCGGCCAGAGGCTGTGCTGGCAGCCACGACTTGGTAGCCACTGTTCTCAGGCATTTTGTACAGCCCTCAGCCAAGAGCTTGGGTAGCACCCGACCACCCGGAAAGGCAGCCACCAGGCCGTGACCAGCTGTCATGGCACAAAAAGACCCCCCACACGTTCTCCTCAGCCAAGTATGTCACAGTTTAATCCAACCCCCACTCCAGGGATGCAGCAGCAGAGGAGGGCCTGCAGCGCAGCTGACAGCAGGTGGGACAGTGCTCGGGGAGCTGTGGAAGGATGCAAAAGCACGGGGGCAGCATGGGGCCAGAGAGGCCCCCACGCACATGTGGGAGCAGAAATGGCAAGGGCGGGTTGGAAGCAGAGCGGTTGCTCTCCAGGCACTCTCACATGAGGAACCTTGAGCAAATTTTCAAACCTACTCTAAGCACGGCAGGTGTGACCAATGTGTTCCTACTTCCCCTGCTCCCCCATCCCTGCCCCAGTGGGTTTTTGTGCTGCACAGCATCCTCCTCCTGTAAGAGAGCAGTGTGTCTCTGTCACCTCTGGGACACAAAGAACACGTTTTTCTGCTTTGAGACTAAGCCTTGTCCTGGCTGTAACACAGCGGGAGCCCCCTGCTCTCTCTTCCAGCCAGCCCCATGAGCAGGAGCCTGAACCATTTCTGCATCCCGCTTCTGGTGTCCCAGTCACAGCCCGGCCACAGGTGGCCCCTGCTCCCCGCCTGCCCTCCTGGATTTGTATAAGCCTTGGGTTTATTGTAAAGTATGTGCCACCCCTCCTCATCTCATTGCATAATGTTGCATGGTTGCAAAGTTGCAGAAACTCTCAGCTAGATACAGTCAGTTCCTAATGTCCTATTTTAAATAAAGGGGGTTTTTTAAAAAAAAAAAAACAAACCCACAAACATCTAAAATGTTCTTATAGTGCAGGTGGAAAAAAATGAAAGTCAGAGAAGTTTAGAAATTGCTACCTCCACTCCTTCAGGAGTTCTTCAAGATACAAGAAATATTTAGGATTGAAGAGTTAACTTTCTACAATTTCTGCTTGTTCATTAAAACATGACTGTGCAGAACACATGCCCAGCACCACATTACTCACTGTTATGTCATGGCTGGGGAAGGGGAAGTGAAGGGAAAATAAATATGCCTAATGTGACAGCTCAAACTTTGCTCTTTGCTATCGGGAACACCATCAACTGGACTCTAATCTCAGAAAACAGATCGTAATTACCCATGGCCCCTTTGGCAAACATTAGTGGTGTCCACAACCACATTTTCCCTGAAGAAATATTCTCCTTGATCTCCAAAGATGCTCCCAAGTGCTCCTATAAAAACAGTTCTGACGTATCCTTAGGTTCTGGTACTCATGGTACAGCACTCACCAAGATTGTACTTTTCAGATCTAGGGATGGTGGCATTTAGTTCGTTTCCATAGTGGTTGGTTGGGGTTTTTTGACACATTTACTCCTATCTTACTGCATGAGAAAAATTCTCGGGCTTCCAACAGCAATTAATCCAGCTCCAAAATTCTAGTTTCCTTCTGTTTCTTAGAGCTGCCACCATGTCTGTTATAATGCAATCTTTTAAAATAGATTTATAAAGCTTGCTTACACACAGTAATGTAAGCAAGACACACAAACAAAGTTTCTTGCCTTCAGACAGTTTTGATAGTTTTTTTCTTGGCTTTTTGGTTGAGCCTTGCTTTCTTTAGGTAGTAAAATACCAGCTCACAACCCAATATAATATTCAGGCACTAGGCTTTTCATTTGTGAGTAGGAGTCAAATCTCTACATTTTAGTTATGCTGGCTTCATCTTTTATTTAAAAAAAATAAAATAGAACCACATCAGCCCTTGAAACAAACCCAGGGGAGGAACTGGTTCCACCGTGGCACACCACACTGACACAGACAGGCAGGCAGGCCCACAAGGAGCACTGCATATTCAGAATATTCAGAGGTGAAATTTTACTTCCCGTCTCCAACAGTATTTTAAAGAAATAATGGTTTTCAGTTCAGACACTGCCCTGAAGCCGTGTGCCTTGTATCACAGTTTGCCAGTGTGTGATCCCAGCAAGTTGTTAGCCCATCTCTGTGTTTTACATCGCTCCCACTCTCGTGAGGCATGCCCTGCAAAGTTTTAGCCAGGTGAAAAGGATGGTACTGGGCTTAGAGGCTAAATAAGCCAGTCACCTCTTCCTTTATCACCATGTTATATACAAAGGTATACACAGTAAAGTCTCCAGAAGACCCCATAAACTCTTCCCAAAAGAAGTTTAACCCCAAGATGTATATTTAGTAAGGGGAAAGCCCAACAACTTCCTATTGGAATACAGACAAGAACCACCACTCCTAGTTCAAGTAAAGTTATCATCATCTCATCTTTGGAGATAAAAATATGTTTGTTTGTAACACACATCGATGAAGAAAAGGATGGACGGGATGCATCAACAACTGTCTTTTCTGAGACAAACACACTGTGCATTCTTTTTCCCCACACTTCATGTTCCTCCCAAAGCACACACCTACAGCATATTTTTAATTGGCGTGTCCCATATTCCTCATACCCACCCAACATGTTTTATCTTGGTCCCATGTGCCAGTCTCTTCCCATCCTACTTTACCATTTCTATGTAACTCATTACTTCCTCCCCGTCCTGCTAAGGACTCGAGTCTATCCCCAACAGGTTGGCAATTTACATCTCATCTGTCCCTTCCACTTTTAGAGCCAACTCATTTCGGAGCTATGAGTTTGGGGGTTTTTTCATATTTCAGGAAAGGGATAAATGTTCTGTATATTCACTCAACTTCAAAGCCATCAGGAAAAGCTTGATGAAACTCAGCAAGTGGTAGTAAAAGTTATCAGAGCAAATTCTCTGGAACTGGTTTTGACTGGTAGGAGGACCTTGAAACCTGCTTCTGTCAGCTGCTATCCACTCCTAACAGACAGGATCAAGCAACTCTGATGCAGTAGATGTTCCAGAGTGAACACAGCTCCTGTACAAACAGACTTTGGTACATGTGCTGCAATTACTTACATTCAAGCTTTACATGTGAAAAAAGAAAAAAAAGCTGACAATGGGAGACCCAGAGATCCATACTTCCACCCCTATTCCCTCCAAAAAGCAGGTGAGATCCAAATCCATCTTAGACCTGCAAATTTCTTCAAAGTCTTTGCTGCTCAGTACCCACACATTCCCACCAGGTAGCTGAAAGAGCATGCAGCTATCTGCATGCCTGCAGGCAAGGTACAAATGCTGGACTCCTGGAGTTCCGAGACTTTGAGCTTGCTATTGTCACTTGGCATTCTACCCTCTTCTTCAAAGCACTCGGCACGCACAGAAATGGTACTTTTCAGTCTGGCCATACTTACCAGTGTGATGGAGATGTGATCTTTCCACTCCTGACCTTGAAGTGGTCAGCACAGCCAGATGTTTTACATAAGATACAGGCTGTCAGCTCTCAGATCTGCAAGTGTCTTTTCAGAGAAACACCCAAGAGAAAGACTTCATTTTCCCTGGTGCAGTGTTTGGTTTTACTATGCAAAACAATCCCCCTGCATATTGTGCTCAACAATGTGATAATTAAGAAAATCAAAATAAAACCCAAACTGGGTCTACACAGGATGGTTGCAAGAAAGGCTTCTTCCTTGTTCAATGTAAAACGAGGATGGGGAAGAGGTACTTTCAAGAGAACTTGTAGGAAGTTATACAGCACTGAACACAGAAAAAGCTTCAAAGCTTTTTGCCATCATCTCAGTGCTGCTACACTTGGGTTTCAACCTAAAAAAATTATCAAGAATCATCACCTTAAAGCAGAAATGAGTACAACTGGCACCCAAGTGCCATGAAAGGTGCACTAATGCTGGAGACTTACCTGAGGATCCAGGTGACTCTTCCTGAACCAGGAAAAGACAGACAAGCACATGCAGGGGGCTTCACAAAAGCTAGAGCGATGCCAGAAGCACAGCCAGCCAGATATTTCCTTGATTACAGCCATTTGACATGATTGACATACAGTCATTACAAAGCTCATCGAAAGTGGAGGACTCCTGTGGGATTCCATACAGGTTTGCATCCGCAGACTCTGTCAGACCATTCTTCTGTCATCTCTCAAGGGTACATAATTGATTGGGAGCCATGTAAAACTGAGGAGATCCCATTAAACCTTTCAAATCCTGTTTGAATGTGACTTTCATTTTGTACCCCACATACCCGTCAAAAGTGGTGAAAAAACTAGAACTGACTCTACGTCATTATCACTCTTCAGAAAGCCTAAAAATGCTCCCATTTTTGAGGGAGGAAATCATCAGGAAAATGGTCACCACACCCAGGTAACTGTAGGCAGTCTAAAGAAAAGAAATCCCAGATCTCTCTCCAGAGCAGAAACAGCTCTGACTAAAAAAACCAAAAACCAAAAAACCACCACAACAAAAAAAATAACAAATACAAACAAAAATCCCAACCAAACACCCACAACAAAGCAACCAAAATGCCACATACCCCCTGTATCAGGGAGCATTTATAAGTTAGTTGCTACAGAGTAGTTTTAAAAATTACACAGATTACAAATAACCACATAGTTTTCAAGAACCTTTATACATCATCTTTTTTAATTAATTAGCTTTACAAGCAACTTGAGAGCTGTTTCATAATGAACACTGCTTTTGAAATTACACAACTTTATAGGCAACCTGTAAATGAATCCTGAATTTCTTTGCCTGCTATAGATAAAGGTCTCATATTTCACAGCCAGCTAACATCATGAATAAAAATAGCATTATGAAGCTTTATTTTTAACCAGGACCAGACACATACAGATCATAAGACAGTTTAAAAAATAGTTTTAAAACAAGGACCTGCTTGGTGATGCTCAAGACTGAATATTCAACCGACATGAAATGAACAGTTTCTGAAGGACATGGAAGAAATGGCTGACCTGATTTGTTGACCCTGTTGTAATGACTTACATGGAGTAAAAAATTAAGCACTTTTTAAACCTGTCTGGCAAGCACAAACCTACAGTGTGATTAGAATTTGATACGCTGTTTAACTGCAGCAGTTTGAATTACAGAGGGACTGAAATGAGTTTAAAGGCTTTTGCTTACATTTCTAAAACAAAACCAAACTCTGTTAAAGTAGTACTAATGAAGATGAAGAGGCGACTTTTTTGCTTGTTTCATTGGTAGCCTAAATGCACTGCAGACCAGACAGTAATAAAGATTTGCACTCCTTGGCCAGGTTGGCAGAGGCACTTACAGTAAAGGTATCCTGTCTGTTTTACCGGGAAGAAAAGAGGAAACAGGAAGAGAACTGTACAGGGCAAGAACTTACTAAAAAAGGGAAAAGTGAAATCAAAACAAAACTGGGATTTCTGTTGGTTCTCCTAAATGATATACCAATACTGAATTTTTCCCCCTTCTGTCAGTTTGTTACTAAACAATTAGCTTTTTCATGTTTTACATGAACAATAGTAATGTTTTTAATAAAAAATTACTGAGCTTTCCATAGAAAAGGTCTCTAATTGAATACAAACTATACAGATGCTAAAATTGTCACAAGTTGTAATATATACAGAAATATTTCTGTACACTCACATTGTTTTGGCTAAGTAAGGAAATAAGGGACAGATAGAAAACTGCAGTGGGTAAGGTGAACAACTCCCAAACTCCTGTAAATATGAATGCTGTCTTTGATAGGTTTACTTTTGTTTTCTCAAGCTTTTAAAGCTCAGGAAAAAAAAAGGAAAGAAGAAGAAGAAAAAAATCCGTGTCCAAAACATCCATTTCTTAAAAATAAGAATATCAAAGTTTCTGCACACCTCACTTTTATTCTGTGATGTCCCATCTCCTTGATAAAATAAAAACAATGTAAAAGAAAGTAAATGTTTTCTTACTAAATATATACCTCAGTATTGATCAAAGGGCAGTGCCTTTTTGGGGAAATCCTTCTGCAACAGTGAAAATTTAAAGATGTATTATTGCACAAGGAGCCTACAGAGTGATGCACTTCAGCTTCAGTGTGCTGACCACCTCCTTGATACTATATAATAGATCAAGGTGTCAACTTACAGACTGCATGGGACACCAACATTTGAAAAGGAAATTTTAAAAAATGAATTTTAGATATTCTATTAACTTATATACAAAGGAAAGGGGGGTGGCAAGTATTTTTTAGAAAAGGGAGAAAGCTCAAAAATTTCTGTCAAGTAAGTAAGGAGGTTCTGGGTACCTCTAATAGCCTAGGAAAGCCCTTGTATATTCTTGTAACTTGATGGTATTTACCAGGTCCCCAAAGCCAATGACAGCAACCGATAGTGTCAAGTTCACTTAGTGCCAGTCACTTAAAAAATAATAAAATGACCAAACATCCCCCCCTCCAAAATAAAAAAAAAGAAACCAAAGAAAAAAGAAAAGAGACAAAAACTTCCCCTCTGTGGATTCAACATACAAAACCACAAACTGAATGTTACTAATAGCGAGATACTGATTTGCTTCTGTTAATAAGGTTCAAGAGAACATAGTCAAAAAAAAAAAAACAAACCAATACAGCAGCAATCTTTAAAAGTTAAGATTAGTGTGAGATATGATATAAAACAATCAGATTTTTAGCTGGTAATTAAAGTGCTCCTTTTCTGAATTAAGGTGTAAAGAAAATTAAAGTGATTATCAGTTACTGGCAACCCTTACATTAAATTAGGTCTTTCATGGCAGAGGAGAACAGTATGAACAGTTTTACAAAAATAGATCCATGTTATATTGGAGAATACTGTAATTTTTTTCCTTTTTTTTCAGTTTTTCTTTTTTTTAAGACTCAATTTTGATAAACTGTACCTGGTCATACAAAAATTACCCAAAATTCAAACTTTTACCATATAAAAAAAGGGAGAGATGAAATGGATTCAGCTGGATGACAGGTCTGGCAAAATATAAGGATGGACAAATTCTATGTAGGGCACTTATTTATGTCCAGATGCATATGGTGTTTCTTACTGATTGCTTATCTTCTTCACATAAGCAGTCACAGGCCTGGAGTCACAATCACATAGTACAATGCTTCAGCAGTCAAAGAACCTTCTTTTTGATGCAACATTGAAACACTGTTTGCTTCCGTATTAAGATGTTGGTTTGTTGTTGATTTTCCTTTATCTTGTTATTCACATTCAAAAGTTAATAGATAGCGTCAAGATTTATCAGGGACAATAGCAAGGGGAGTTGCTAAATCAAAGGCTTATAAAACGTCTTTCCCAACTGAGTCAGAAGGTTTATTAAGTTCAACCCTCACACCTTTTTCACCTGCAGAAATATGAAAAGGAAAATGGTATTTTTTAGTATTTATCAAAGTATAGTCTAACAGGTTACATCACTTTCCAGAATAAAATTTTACTATCAAAACACAATATCTCATCAGCAAGAAAAACTCAAATATATTCTGCATGGCTTTAGTTAGACACTTGTCCAAAAAATGAACAGTTTTCTATTTTATGACATTTTATTCTATAATTTCATATATTATTGTCAGCAGAAAATAAATCGCATCTTGCACAATTCTTGCTGCAGATACAGAGCAAAGAATGCAATTTTAATTGCAAATTAAAACTGAAACCAGAACAATATGGTAATAGAAACCAATTACAGAGCAAACCGACACTGAAGGAAGACAAATTTCTTCACAGACAGGGTGATTAAACATTGAAATGAGCAGCAAAGAGAGGTTGGTGGCACCACCTCCGTGCCACGGTCTAGTTGACAGGGTGGTGTTGGGTCATAAGTTGGACTTGATGATCTCAGAGGTCTTTTTCAACCTGATTCTGTGATTCTGTGAAATTTAAACAACCCAGCCTTCCTTCCTAAAGTGCCTGCAGTTTAGGGGGACCCTGGAGAGGGAGGAGGGCAGAGTGGGGAGCACCTTCCCTTCAGGCTTGAGCCTCCCCCCAACCATTTCTGTGCACTCTCTCCAAAAGGGCAGCAGCTGAAGCTGTGCGGAGGCAACAAAACAGCTCTGATCCAGCAAGGCTGACTCCAGGAGCTGCAGAGTTGCACGCCTGTGACATCAAGGCCGGCTTAGAGACAGAGAGGCTTCCTGTGGAGACCAGGCAGGCATTATCTGGCAGTCCTGGCTACCTGGGAAGTCACTGTGCTTTGCCAGGCACGTGCCACCAAGCAGCGGGACAGCCTGCCTGGCTGGAGATGAGGGGCTCCCTTCGAAAGCCAGGCCGGAGCTGCACTGCTCTTGCCAACTCCCAAAATGCAGGGTCACCAGGAGCACCAGGAGGGACTGAACTGAGCTCTGCACAGCTCTGGGGCTGCTTAGGAGCTCCAGACACCTAACAGCAGTGAATGGAAGTCTCAGCTGGAGAAGACTGGCACATGTCTTCAACATCATTGGTTTCTGAGCTCTTGACAAAACCGTGTTTGTGTGTGTGTGCACTTCAAGTACACCTGATTTGGGTTTATTTTTAAACTACTGTAACAAACACAAAATTGTGATAGCAATTACAAGCATGACAGAAGTCCTAGGCCATTTCTCCTTATAATGCTAATTTGAACAGGAAAATTAGATCAACTTCCTCTTGGGGGAGAAGCCAGAGAAGGAACACAGATGCTAGATAGGTGAAATTGGAAATGAAGGAAGTAAGTCCATTCTTTGATTACAGATTCGAATTTTAGGCTTTTGTTTTCCCAATATAAAAATTTTAGTCCAGTAAAGTTGTATTCACTTGTTGAATCCCTGTATTCGATCAAAAGTATTTCCAGAGCTCTCAGTTCTGCAGTGCCTTAGAGTTTGGTGTATTTATCCTCCACATATATTAGGGAGAGAAGAGCAGGGAGAAGCTGTATCTCCCACGCAAAAATAGTGAGCAGCCTCAGGTCTCAGAGGAAGTGTGAGCAGGACAGGCATTGACCTGGATTTCATGAATCACTGCCCAGGAGTTCAATCCCTGGGTCACCTTCCCTGTAAAACCTGACTCTTGAGTTACACCGCTTTTTCTCTCCTTTTGTGCAGAGGGTGGGCTAAGGAGACAAGGCTAGACTTAGCTGTTCTTCCACAAAAAAATAACAATGATATTAAGAAGAGCTTACCTGTTAGATATTTTACTTTAGCTCGTGCTCGTTCATCTGCATCAAAATACCACACTGTTATTGCGTACCTAAGGAAACAGAAAAGAACTCTTGAACTATGAAGGAAAATACCAGTGGGGCACTTGACATGAAACACAGCCTAAATTAGATGATACTTCTGCAGTCTGACAGAAGAAAGTTTTTATAAAGCAAGCAGTTGGTTTGGGTTTTTGTCCTACCAGTAGGTACTATCTGAAAAATCATTGAAAGGGTGACACTGATGCTTTGTTTACACTCTTTTTCCTAATGAGTTGCTATTATGGTTCTTGTCCAGAATAAAGTCTCAGCCCACATCACTTTGCCCTGTGACCTCATATTTTTACTAGGTCAAGTTCATCACTGAGTCACACTGCAGGATCATCGTCTTTGGACACTTGCCACAAGGGACAATTAACTACCCCTTCTTATGTGGCTCCTCTGGTTTTCCACTGCCCATAGAGGATTTAAATACAAAATGCCAGCTATTGAGAAAAGACTTTAAGGAGCTTTAGTAAATGGCATTTCACCCTCTGACTCTTCTGGGAGCAGAAAGTGGGAGGGGAAAGCGGTACAACTCCTGGAAAAGCTGCAAGAGGATGCGCTGAAAGCAGTTTCAAGTTACTTCTTGCAAAGGTAGTTGTGTTATCTAACAGCTCCCATCAATGTCCAGTGCTCTGGCCATCCAAACATGTTAGAACATGAGCAACAGGAAGTCTGGATCAATGACTCAAATGATTTGCCTATTACCACTATCTGGAAATGTCACTTATCATGTGGGGCAGTGAATGTGGGTACCTTTACCATCAACCATGCCCTGCACTGAGGGACAGAAGAGAGATCAAGTTCCCCCTGTGCTTCAGACTGGGAGAAGCTCCTCTAATACTCCAGGAAAATATTTGTGTATCAATGGTTGTTTCTGTTTCACAACCCTCACCTACATCCCAAATTAGAATATGGCAGCTTAGTTTGAAAAT
The DNA here is from genome assembly GCA_013397175.1 of Platysteira castanea. Classification (NCBI taxonomy): domain Eukaryota; kingdom Metazoa; phylum Chordata; class Aves; order Passeriformes; genus Platysteira; species Platysteira castanea. Next base: position 2,194,578 of record VYXC01009560.1, read on the forward strand.
TAATATTTTCTGACAGTTCCCTCCCAACAAGAGAGAACATTAAACTGAAGTACCCAGTCAATCTTCCAGTAACACAGTAGGGTGCTCAGGACAAAGGGAAGGGAGAAGAGTTTAAAGCCATTCCAGAGAAATAATGAAGACGGCACCCTTGGGCTAAGCTGGGGTCTGCTTATGGCTCTGTGTGCTCCCACCCAGTTCTGCCAAACACACACTCAGAAACTTCCCACCAACCCACTCAGGAGGTTTTCTCCAAAATAAGAGATCAGGCATCATGACAAACTCAGCAACACAGGGAAGCCTGATCGTCCATTAGCAGAAACAACTCTCCGTTTTGTCAGGTCATAATTCATAGTGTCACTAATTTCTCATTTCTTGCTAAGACAGGCATCACGCAGTAGAGAGTCAATCATTCCTACCTTGTAGCAAATGCTGGCTGTACTTCATGAGGGTTGCGGCGATCAGACCAGAAGAATAGCAGTCTATCAAATTTGGGTTCAATATCAGCAAATTGCGCTTTGCCTTCTGGAAATATCCGAAGGATGCCTCCACTTACCTACAAATGAAATATTTTCAAGCAATGCTTGAGAACGATGTCTCGTATTTAAAAGTACTGAATATCACATTTGAAAATATTTCAGACACTTGGAACTGAAACAAAAGCCTTTATTAGGTGCTACAGTAATTATGAATCTATGGCTGTTCTGTCAATATATTTCATTTCATAAAATGTTTAACACATTTTTCACTGAGTGATTTCAGAATGCTTGCAAATATTAAACATGCTTTCATGTTTAAGTAAAAGCTGTGAGCTTAGATGGGGGGGTGGGTTTGATGCATTACCTATCAGCAAAAAAAAGTGGACAAGACTGACTGATATTACACAGGTGGCTAAAAACACCTCAGTACAGACAGGAGAAACATTTCACAGCCTAGTTTCACCCTTCCTATTAAAGAGATCATTTCATTTAACCGTGGCACAAGTTTATGTGTAATTAAAATAAGGAAAGGGTAGGAAAGTTCAGACTAAAGCTTGAATCTGTACTACTCCTGGTCAATTCAGATCTCTTCCAGGTTTTGAAAACAGTTGAACCTACCTATGTATGTCTAGAAATAAGCATAAGTAGGTAGGGTTAATTATATTTAAGTCACATTAACTTCTTCCTACTGATGGTGTTGATGTTGTTAAATCTAACTATAGACGGCCACCATAGACCTTCAGGTCATAACAGACATAACAGTGCAAGTACTAACAAGGCAAATTGATATAAATGACAGGGGCATCTGTGATCTAAATCAGCAAACAAGCGACAATTTAGATCCATTTCTTCTCCTACAGGAAGCTTGAGCTTCTTTTTTCCAATAAGAAATATACTTGGTAGTACATTAATTTGTAATTTTAAATAGATTTTACAGGAAATTAATGCCTTTGCTCATAAATTAAATATCCAGCTAGTAAAATTTTCACAAGTATTGTGAAAATGCAATTTGCTTGACTTCTACACTCTGGTATGTATTCACATTTTTTTTCCAAGAGAGAAACCATAAATCAACTAAAAATGCCCCAAAGCTGCATTTTAAGATGTTCAGTAGAAGCAGTACACTTATATGCAAAGATGCTATCACGGTAAAAAAATGTATTTTCTAATTGTAGGATTTAATTTGAATCCTACAACGTGTCAAAGAGCACATTAGAAACAGAAAGCTTAAAGTGCCTCCATTTGACTCAGCTTTCTGATCCACCAGTTTTATGCAAGTATGTTATGAGGGAAAAAAAAAGAAAAATAATAACTCTCCTCTGCAGTTTGTGTTATCCATATCTGGCGCATGCAATGCACAGAATCTGACTGCTCCTATGTGCTCTTCCATATGCTATTCCTTAAGCACGATGAAGCATCAGTACTTTTATCTTTCTTTTTCCCTGTACACTATGAGAATAAACTTCTCCATCGTTAATGGCAGAGAAATCAGAGAATTAGCAAAGCTGTCTGAATTACTCTTTCATGGTCCCAGTACTGCCACACTTAGCTACATCTATTCCTCAGATCTACCTAGTCCCTTTGAATCACTAGGAAAATCCTTATTAAAAATTCACTTTATCATAGCCACTAGTAGTAAATTCTTAGACCACTTGAACTGTGGTATAAATCTGTTCTATACCCTGTATCTACAATGATACAAGACTTGTGCTGCTTTCAACTGTACTGATGTAGCAATGACTGTAACACCTGGCTTATTTGAAAATGCTCCCAAGATACAGCATCTTTTTATAAGCATAGTCAAATAAGCAATCTAGTTGCACAAATAGTAAACTCAAGATTTAACAGCAATATAAGGAAAAATTAGATTAGACTATATGAAATTGCCTTTAATTTTCCTTCGTGTATAGAGGGGCATTTACCACTTTCCTTCAATCATACTGTCAAGAAGGTCCTGCTGGCATCATTCAAAACCTTGAAAATAAATGCTTCATCTCTGTCTGCTCTCACTAACAACAGAATTAGGGAGGCAAAGGATACCCACAGTTAATATAATGTAAAAACTCAACTAAGGCACAGAAATAAGGACATAAACAAAAACCTGTAGCAAAGGTGCAGTAACAAGTGTGCATATACATCTATATATATCTTTTTATATATATATATATATATCTGTATATTTGTGAAAAATGTTTTAGAAAGAAATTAGTGCATACCTTGGCATCCCAGTCCTTATTAAGATAATATATACATGTAACACATCTTCCATCTCCATTTGGATTATCAACATGGCGCACATATCCTGTTCCATTGCCTGGATAACAAGCCACCATAGCCTGGAGTCAAAGAATCAAATACAATAATTACTTTTATCTCTGTGCGTGGGGAAAGTCTACATTTTCTCTATATTAATTCTTAAGTAATTAATACATAAGCAACAGAAACATTAAACCAGAAATAATGTGCAAAGAGTGTTTTTAGCTGTGTTTTCTTTTTAGTTAAAAACTGGTTTAGAACACAAACAGATGTCGACAACAAAGGCATGAAAGACACCGAGAGGAACACTTAATTAAGGCATGGAAGGTGGGGCTACTCTCATGTTGTGACTAATCATTCAGACTTCCCTCCCCTGAATGACATAGAAGAGAGGAAGAATGTCTTGTGTGTAATTTAATAGCTTCTCCTTGTGATAAGAAATCTTTCAGACTCAAGTTCAGACAGCTATCTTTTTATCTTTTTTTTTTTTCCTATGTTTTCAATGCAAAGAATTCCTTCTCAAAAAATGTTGTCAAACTTTATTTTCAGGAGACTTTTAGACAAAACCAGTAGCCCACGTTACTCGATCACTCCAAGTGCATTCTTGAGCTTGTGTTTTGTCCTGTACATAGGAGGTCTTTGAACCTTTGTTGAAACAAACCTACACGTACAACAAAAACATCCTTTTCAGTCAAGAAGTGAGAAATGGAAAACAGACACCAAGCAGTAATCTGCAACAACCTTCTGACATCAAACGACTCCCAGTGCAGCAGTGTATGAAACTTCCCATGCTGCACTTTGCTCAGCTGACTTGAAAGACCCCTGGAAGGCAATTTCTGAGTCTCCAGACATGCGGATGTGCGTGTGAAACAAACTGGCCCTTGCTCCCAGATGGCCTGATTAGCTTGATTAGCTATCAGAGCACATGGCTGGTTCGTTGCACAGCACATCCCTGTATCTTTATGCTTTTGCTGGAAATAACAATTATTTCAGTTTTTTGAGAGAGATCAGAACAAAGTTTTCCAGGTCAAGTCAGCCACTGCCACCACAGTACTCAGATGTCTGCAGTGACAATATCCTACCTGGAAGAAATCGTAGCATGAATTTAAAAAACCAACCAACCAAAAACCAAACAAAAATATGAGTTTCTACCATCAAAGCAACATACTGCTAATCTCAATGACTGGCTGCTGTATGAGAAAATGTAAAAACTTCTACAAACAAACATTCCTGTCTAGATTTAGCCTGGTTAAGTTAGAATTCTAAGTCAGACCTCTGCATTGCAAGCTCTTTCACCTCTAACGTAATACATAAAAAATATTTTCCCAATAAAGCAGGTTTTTTTGCTTTTTACTGTTAATTTTAACTTCCTCCCCCCCTTCTTTTTAAATATGCTACAAATAAAGCTTTCTAGGGTTTGTATTACTTGTAAGTGTTGAGGAATACATTCAGTGCAGGTAGCTGGGTAAACTGTGCTCTGGGAGAACTGAGAAATAAAGTACTTGCACTTCAATCAGTAAAATATTTGCATATCACATGTAAGCAGAATGGATTTTGCTGTAGCAGCAAACATTTAAAAAATCTTTACTTCCTTATATCCTTTACTAATGGAAATAGCAGTTTTTAGCAGCTCCAGGCAGAAATCAGAACGTAGTATTTGCCAAGTTGTAACACCGTGACTATAAAGAATCCTAAAATTAAGTCCAACTTCATTCACATCAGTTGGAAGTGACTACACTTCATGAAAGGTACACAAAAATACAAAATTCAAATATATTTCTAATTTTGATTAGGCACTTCAGCTTCACAACCTCTTTACTGTAATCATAATGCAATTATCATTACAGGACTCACATTATGAAAAAATTACACATATCAAGAATGTGATCTAATATTTGGCAAAGCCGTGACTTATCAGTTTTGCTGCAGGAAGATAAACCCACAGAAATCAAAACAGTGAGTTAAAGATACCAAATAATGTAATAAGGTTCTGTAATTTCCTTTCTTAGGCAGAAAAAAAAAAAAAAAAGGAAGAAAACAAAATCAAAACTGGGCTGGAAGAGGAAGATATTTGGTTTCCACTGAAAGCCAACACTTGACAAAGAAGTCCCGTGTACCACATAAATCTTACCAAGCTCTCATGGAGCACAAACAGTGCTGAAAGCAGATACAGGTCCAATCCTGTAATAGTATTCCTAATAACAGGAAAGTTTTAATTTAAGGGGCTTTGCTGAGACATATCATGCAAATTAAACTCTGACACTAACTGTTGCTGACTATCTGCGTGAAAACAGCTATTATTACTCTCTCAGAATGAGAACTTTGAGATCAAGCAGCAAGAGTAATGTCAATTCTCACTTTAATCATGGAGATTTAGACTCCAAGGCAACATAACAATATTTCACACCACACTGCTGAAGAAAAAACTAACCAGCAGCACTTTTTGGAAAGTCTGGGGAAACACCAGTTGTCACCAAATTCACCTAAAGAGCAGCCATATTTGTTTCATACAATCATTTGAGTCTAAAATATTTTCAATGTTTAAAAAGACCTCTTGTTTTCAACTTAGAGTCTGAAACTTCTCCTATCATCAACTCCAAGTGACGAGAAACAGTTTTGCTGTGATAACTTATCTAATATGTATTTGTTAGAACAGTGAGACTGACTCAGCCTTCAGCAGCAAATTGGAAAGCAAACAAATTTGCAACTCAGCTGCTGTAGCATAATATACATTGCTTTTGCCAGTTAGTGTGACAATTCCATGTCCCCAACCAACCTAGGATAAGGAAAGGTACAAAATGTAACAATTTATCCAACATGGGAAATACACTGCTTTGTGCAACAGTATGAAGTGAGTTCATGCCAAACTGCCATGAAGTGCAAGATTACACACATGGAAAGGACAACAAAGTGATCCACATAAAAAATGAAGTTACATGCTTTTGTTGTTGTTTTAACATTTTACAGTAGAAATAAGCAAGCCAAGACAGGTATATCAAGAACAGAGAAAAATTTGTGTCTGTGGCTTTTTTTTTTTCCAAACACTGTTGATGTCGGTCAGTATAGCCAGGCATTGAGACCTGAAAGTCCAGGATTCCTTAACATTTTGAGCTATGAACAATAAAGTTGCTAGCTTTCCAAAACAAAGAGCTACCTGTCTAATCAGTTGTCCCATAAAAGCAATCAGTTAATTCAACTCAAGGTATTACTTGCACTTTCTTAACAGAAAAGGAGCCTCCCTCTTTTGTGCTTCTGGGGCAGTACAATTTTTAAGCTTTCAGTAAACCTACTTTGTGCAAAAAATTTATTTAAGTTACACACTGGATTTGTTCACTCTGAGGATTCCTGTGCCAACACTTTTAATATGAACCTTCTTTAACTCAAGAGCATTCTGTTTTAGGCTGAGCACTCGTGTCTAGCACATGAGCGCTGTCCTAAGATACCCCCTGGAATTCATGAGTAATCAAGGAAGCATGAAAGTGCCCTCCCCACTCTGGTATCTGCCCAACTTGTGCCTATCAAATCTGAAGTACTCGCTTGCTAAAGCTGCTGCTGATCACTCATTCACATACAGATGTTCTATTTGAAACGTTTTAACTCTGGAAAATAAGCTCATCAGCTCAAATAAGCAGCATTAAGTTGTTCACAGAAGAACTAATTGAAACCACAGATTTTTTTTCTAAGAAGAAACACCCTTAGTGTGCCAGGCATTACTCTAATTAACAACAAAATGCACAAAGGTACCACCAGAGGGAATAAACCATAGTCCATACAGTTTTTTTCACAGCGTAAAGACACATCAGCTAAGACTCAGCCCTGGGAGGCACAGCTTAAGAGTGCAGCTGAAAACTTGATTTCTTTTGGGACTAGTCTCAGCCTCCTTTCACATAGAAGTATGACAGTCTCTCCCATCTATAAAGAAGGAAGACTTGCAGGTAAACAAACAAAAGCTTTTTCTTCTATCCTCTCCATTCCTCGCACTCCTGGATGCCTGTAAGCTTAGGTATCATTCCTTAAAAAAAAGAAGCATTAAAGCAAACTCTTAGGAAAGAGGAGAATACCAGTAACACGAGAACACAAAATTCCATAAGTGGGAAAACCCCCAAACCCACAAACATATAATGGAGAGGATGTGTCGTAATCATTTATTAAATAAATATATTAAATATATTAATATTTAAACTTTATTGTTTAGCTCAGATTAAAGCTGCATCAGCCAAGGAGATGTCACTTTTGCTGTTTGCTGAAGGAACTGCAAATCTCAGTGAGCAAAACAAGATGTCTAAATGCAAGACCGATGACTTCCTACCAAAATTTATCAGATACACTCACAAAGACTTCACTGGAAATCCTTGGCATAGGACATCTGACAGATTATTCAAAGGAAGAAAAAACCTCACACACCACTGCAACAAAGAACGAAAGAAAAATAAAATAAAATGTAAAAATGACTCATCCCTGTTTGGTCTGTGATGCATTTCTATTCCAAAAATTTATTCATCCCTGAGTCCTGAGAAAATAGCACACATCAGACTATGATTTTTCACAAGTTGAACAAAGTAACCATCAAACCAAAGGAGCAAAAGACTGGTTTAGTATCACCTTGTGTGAACAGGACCAAGAGTACTGACTTAAACATGCTAGCGTGGTACAGCTTGGTTTGGATTCATAACTCTTCTGCAAATCCTTCACATGCACAGACAGACACTTGCAACAGAAAGAAAATGTCAGCATGGAGAAACTCCTGTCAGCCTTAACCAAAACAGAGCAATCTAAAAAAGGTTAAAAAAAATAAATCTAAGANGCAAACTCTTAGGAAAGAGAGGAGAATACCAGTAACATGAGAACACAAAATTCCATAAGGGGGAAAACCCCCAAACCCACAAACATATAATGGAGAGGATGTGTCCTAATCATTTATTAAATAAATATATTAAATATATTAATATTTAAACTTTATTGTTTAGCTCAGATTAAAGCTGCATCAGCCAAGGAGATGTCACTTTTGCTGTTTGCTGAAGGAACTGCAAATCTCAGTGAGCAAAACAAGATGTCTAAATGCAAGACCGATGACTTCCTACCAAAATTTATCAGATACACTCACAAAGACTTCACTGGAAATCCTTGGCATAGGACATCTGACAGATTATTCAAAGGAAGAAAAAACCTCACACACCACTGCAACAAAGAACGAAAGAAAAATAAAATAAAATGTAAAAATGACTCATCCCTGTTTGGTCTGTGATGCATTTCTATTCCAAAAATTTATTCATCCCTGAGTCCTGAGAAAATAGCACACATCAGACTATGATTTTTCACAAGTTGAACAAAGTAACCATCAAACCAAAGGAGCAAAAGACTGGTTTAGTATCACCTTGTGTGAACAGGACCAAGAGTACTGACTTAAACATGCTAGCGTGGTACAGCTTGGTTTGGATTCATAACTCTTCTGCAAATCCTTCACATGCACAGACAGACACTTGCAACAGAAAGAAAATGTCAGCATGGAGAAACTCCTGTCAGCCTTAACCAAAACAGAGCAATCTAAAAAAGGTTAAAAAAAATAAATCTAAGATACAGCTAATATAAGTTTTTCCATACTAACTTCCATCTGAGTAAAATTTCTTGCTGTTATCCTCCATGGTTTAGTAAGCAAGGCTAGAGAAGCAAGTTTTCACACACATCAATACTGTGAAACTAGAACAGCTGGAGAGAAATACCAGGCCCTGCAATGTTTTCTCATTAAAAATTCATGCCCTGCAGTCATCATCAACTGGAGAACATGCAAGGGAACAGTAAACTGCTACTTAGCAGCTTAAAAATTAATCAAGGCATTATATGTCCTCAAGAGAAGAGAGGAATCTCTAAGTTAGAAACTAAAATAAGAAAAAACTGACTTGTTGCAGCAGCTTTGAATCACTGATCTTTAAGCCCTTTCTCCTAATATTAAATTACTAGAACAGCCATTCAATTTGTCCATCAGCAAAGGAGTCAGGAGCCATTACTTTTTGCTGTATTTTTCTCTGCAGATATGGTAAACACCTGGCTTCAGAGTGAAGGAAAAAAAACCCCAAATACTAAAACACTAACAATTCCCCACCACCCAAACTGATAAACCCTAACTACAGCATACACCAGCTATTTGTGCCATCTTCTTGCAAGAACAGAGTAAGCTGGTCTTTCAGGAAAAAAACTCAACAATTGAAGGCAAGGATGACAAGCACCAGCCACCCTCTCTCGTATCTTGCGAAGTTTTAACAGCAAAGTTGGAAAGCTTGGCAAAGTGAAGGCAAACTGAACTAAAATCAGAGGTGAAAAATGAACTTAGATAAGAAGCGAGAGAGGAAAAACTGAGAGTTGACATAGCTGCTTACACTATTAATAGAATCAGCACACAGCTATGTACATGGATTACATCTTCCATGACCTTCTAGGGAGTTCAGTAACCCGACCTACCTCCCTCCTTCCCAGGCTTTTCAATGCAATGGCCAATACAAGATTTCTACTTGCTTTGGATAGAGCCACATTTCATAAGCATACAAAATCAAGCAACATACCATACCATCAAAAGTTTGGCACAACATATTAATACCTTTATACATTGCTTATTTCTAACTTGCCAATCAGATGTTGATTTCTCAAACCAAATTTCAGAAAAGGCTTTGCCAACCCAGCAGTTCAACTCCTCTTCAAGTCATGGCTTTACTCCCGTCTTCATTTTTACATGACATTTACCTGCTCACAACATTCAAACATCCTTCAACTTCAAACATCCTAATAAACTGACACAAGCCAGAAGGCAGCAATTTTCATGCTGGTTCAGTGGCCACATTCTGCTGAGCCCACTAGGGCCAGAAGAGCCACATGAAGTTCAGATCCAAACAGCTTGAATGTAACCAGGGTGCCACTCAACAAAAACCAGCTCAGGTATTTTTCACTGCAGCAACACCAAGTTTACCATTCACTACTAACTGTGCTGAACACCGGACGACACAAAGTTCATTTCCAAGTATCATTCCTTTAATCCGTGCATGCCCATAGGCTCCAAGAAATACTTTTCAGCTCTTGAATTGCTGAAGAAATGTGCATACAAGTCTAGATGATTCATCAGTTCTTACACATGGCACAGGAAAAAACACAGAACTGCAGTTTCTTTAAGTCTGATATTCAGGAAATGACCATGCACGTGGGATGTGCTTACACTTTGATGAATACATCTAACAAAATAAAAAATAGGATAGAGAAGCTTTTATGAAACTATCAAGCAAGAAGCATTAACCAGGGGAAGATGGTATTGATTTTCAACATGGGGACAGAAGAAGGCACGTTCCCTGCATGGAGGCTTTGACTGAGACTTGGAGAACACATCTCCAAAGGTGAACTCATGAGCAACTGAAACCAGTGCGACAGACAGACATAACAGGAAGATCTAAAACACACTTCCCAGCCGAAGTTCTGCAGCTCTCACTGCTACTAAACTGAGATAAAAGTGCTTAAACATTAATGAGCTTTTCTGCTCTCCTGTACCTGAGCTCGTAAAGCTTCAAGTCTCAAATCTCCAAAGGCCAAGAGAGGGCTGAGTCAGCTTATAAAAGGCAAGGAAAAAGAAAGATTGTAACTTCCGTAACAGTTAACACAGTGGCATTTTCCAGGCTGCTAGCCAGGTTAGGTGGACGTGCCTAGTCTCAAAACTGTGCCAGTTTAGCCGAAAGGTGCTGTTTTAAAATTGAGTCAGTGGAGGCACAGCAAATACACCTGCAGTCCTTCAATCTTATGAAGGCCTAGTTTCCATTAACTTAATATAACTCCTTATCAAAAAAATAAAGCTGAGTTCAAATCTAACAGTGTACATAGAGAGTTGTGCATTGGCTTAAATAGGGTAATAAAAAAGAGTGAAGTTTATCTAACATCTCTGAATACAGACAATGTCTTCAAGACTAAACCACCTGCATTCCCTAAAAAAGAAAAGAAAAGAAAAAAAGGAAAAAAAAAAGAAAAAAGAATTTATACAAGCACATCCAAGATACGTCAGTGGTTCAAAACAGTAATAGCTCCCTCCTGTAAGGTTCAACACATTCTGATAGTTTTGATATCAAAGTCTATTGCAAACTTTAAAAAAAAAAGGTCAAGAACACAGAACAAACAAGCAAAAAAAATCCCCTAGGTATACTTCATTGAGGCTTTTTGAAGAAATTAGATGAAAACCAGTGTCACCAGAGGCAAGAAGTTCTCTCTTAAAAGCCTAGGAGCAAACACAACACTTGACTTTGCAGCTCGGAAGGGTCTAAAGCATACTTTGATTTCTGTCANTTCATTGAGGCTTTTCTAAGAAATCAGATGAAAACCAGTGTCACCAGAGGCAAGAAGTTCTCTCTTAAAAGCCTAGGAGCAAACACAACACTTGACTTTGCAGCTCGGAAGGGTCTAAAGCATACTTTGATTTCTGTCAGGCTATATCTGTCTATAGTATGATTAAATAAGTTGACCAATACATTTCAGATCCAAACAACGGTTGAATACTGTTAAATATGTCTGTAGAATTGGCAGGCCTCCACGGCTATCTCTCTGTTCCCTTCAAGAGAAGCAGACTCATGACTCACTGTTTTGGCGCTGTACAAAAATTTGACAGAGAAGTCAGTCGACACAAATTTTAAGAGTCTGTTTTTAATTTAACACCGTAATTGCTTTCAAACGAATAATACCATTTAGAAAATAAGTACTTTGAAACTTTTTTCCCCAAGATGGGGCAGAGCTTTCTGCTCTCACATGAGACCACTCAACTTCCTAGTTTCATCACTGCCCATTCAAAAAGGGCACAGAGCAGCAACATCTTTAAGAACTAAAAATAACATAGCACTAAAGCAAATTACAACAGTGCACTAAAATAGTATGAAGTTAAGTCTCATTCAGCTACATCACTTAAAATATATTCTGACAGCACTTTGTGCACATCAGATTTCCAGAGCCAACCACATGACATCAGCAGGCACACTGATGCACAACACATAAAAAAGCATGGTTACCTATTTTTAGATTATTACATATTATCAATGAATTCATTCAGTTGTGTGAGATATACTGGGTAAACTTTCAACAACAACTGGACTCAACCTTAAGGGGTCTTTTTCAACCTTAACGATGCTGTGATACACTACCTTAAAATAAAGCATACACATTAGCCCACATGTCAAAGCTGAGGACCTCTTAGCACCAGGAGAGGCTGGAAAGGAAGAAACTAAGGATTAAGGGTGGGCAAGAGGTGGTTGTTTTTTGTTTTTCTATTTAAACAAAACTTTACTGTATTATCTGTGAAAATAAATGGCTGAAAATTTTGCCATTTAAAGAGTATCACTCATCATCTCTGCCATTCTCCCCTCTTTAAAAGTATACATACTGAGAAGCCTGGAATTTGTTTCCTATAGAAGAGAAACCACACACAATAATTTTGCTAACTACTAGGAGGGAGATTCATTTCTTACTTAAAACTGCAATTTTGTTTCTGTTTTAGGGAACAAAATAGCCACATAAGTGAAATTTAGCTTGCAGGAAAGATCTCTTTATATAAATTTGAATGTTGCACAACTGCTTGGGAACAGGATTGTGTGTTTAGTACTATGGTTAGCCAGATACTTGGAAGTACTTGTGTACGCCAAGTTCCTTAAGTTTAGTAAATGTTCATGTAGTAAAGTGTCCAAGTCTAGGCCTCAGGTACCACCTCTAGATTTTAACCACAGCAAGATCTGTCAAAAACAGTATGCTGAGGAGAATGATTTTAAAAGTTTTTAAGGCTATTTTCAAGGGGACATACGTGATTCAGCATGCCCACAGAATTCCAAACTTCACACCACATACTAGAGTCCAGACAATTCTTTGAAATTATTTATATATTACAGAAAAAGAAATAACTATGCACTGAAATGCTAATGGACATTTATTTATAAGCATTGATTTAACTTATATTAGCACTGCACAGAAGTCTGACTAAGGTTTAAAGCCAAACAGCAATGAACAGCCTGTAATATACTTTCAAGCTACCTACAATTTAAATGCAAGAAAGGCTGACTCTGCCCATGCCACTTTTTATGGGCTTTCACACATAGGCTTGGATGGAGACAGTTTTTCTTTACAATCCCACCACAGTCCTGTAATAGAGCCTCTTTCCCAGCTGGCATAAACAGCACTTAGGGGTTTAGTTGTTTTAACCAGATCACCCAGTGTATCCAGTTCAAATGCACACAGGCCTTATACAAATCTACTGGTATTCCAGCTGCCTCAGTCCCCACCAGTCCTTGGGCAAAGCCTTGAGGAGCAGCTGAGGCCATGCAGCACTACTGATCATAAACACCAGGAACAGGACTGCTGACGTTGGCATGCCAAGTCAGAAAAGTGATTCCCAAACCCACTCCTTCTCTGTATGTCCCAGCAGAGCCAGCCATGTCATTTCAGGTTAAGGAGGCACTCTGCTGCAATGAGGAGGTTGTACTGGCTCAGTGGAACTCCTGGAGGAGGGTGGCTCAGGAATGCAATGTATTTGCTCCAGGAGCATGTGGCCTTGTGAGCACGAGAAAGATCTGAATGTACCCAACACTGACTCCAGGGAGGAAAAAACACCTGAGGAAACTGCCTGTGCTTGTCTGGCTGATACAAAAGCCTCACTGTCTTCTGAAATGCCAGTTCAGCTGATCATACAGCGAGTTTATGTTCATGGCAGCAACAAGATCATATCTAGGTTAGGACCTCCTGCAGAGCTTCTTGGTGCTGCTTCAACAGGCTTTTTCCCAGTCAATCACAACCACTGGCCCAAGAGACCAGCGTGATGGAAAAATACATCACTCTCATGCCTTGGGAAAAATAGAGCATGCTGCATTACCAACTATAAATTAGTTAAAATGGACCCATCTGGTTTGTTACAAGTCTGTTTATATCTGGCATTAGGAAACTGCTATGAAAAAAAACAATCCAATCCAAAAAGTGACCGCTTTTAATCTTTACCACTATTTCAATAACAGAAATAGTATTTTATCTATATATCAAATTATTCACCCTTCCTAAAAGGCAAGTAGGCTTCTCAACAGATCAGTCCTTTCCTGTGAACAATAACTAAAAAGCCTGTTAAGTGACAAGGCTCCTGTCAATTGACTGTCTATAGCTCAACAAGTATTGTGGTTAGAAGTCACATGGTAACCTCAAACTCCAAATTTCCCACTCTAAAAATCAGAAAGTGATGGAATCCAAGCTCCCCACAAAGTGATGATGCAAGCAGAAAAGCCATGGTGTACAACACCTGACAGGAACAAGAAAGCTTCTCTTAAACAAGTTGTCACAGAGACTTTTTTCCTCTCTTCGAAGGCATTCAGAAGAGCACAGAACCAGGACCTCTCCCCTCAAATGCCCACACAGAAAGTCAAAAATCTCAACACCAGCTGCGTTAGCAGGCAGCCAGTACTTACATACTCTTAAACCTTCTTAAAAGCACTGTATTTACTAAGGAAGAGAAGCACACTATTCCATACTCCACCTAGAAATAATGGATTTCAAGACAGGATATGCACACGTCCTTTTTTCATGTTTCTGAAGAAAGGTTTATCTGTATGTCCCTAAAAATCCAATCAGCAGAAACTTTCCCAGTAAACCAAAGGACATCTAGGGCTTTGCAATCTACAATACCCACTGGGGAGAGATTGCAGGGATTAGCAATAGTAGCCCAGATCAGAGGTGTCACGTCAGACCACGAGGACTGTTCCACATCACTTCTTTATGCAACCTACATGAAAGATCTGCAGATCTTAAGTAAAGCCTGTTCCCAGCTTAAAGTTGTGCCAATTAAAGAAAAAAAAGAGGCAACAACAAAATGGATGACGAAGTGTTTGCCTCATTCTACAAATACCCTGAAACAACTCATGCCCAAGGTATGAACTCATCATCAACTCAAGCAACAGCAGTGGAAACTACTGATGGACAGACAATGTACAGTGAAATTAAGAGAAGACGAAGAAAGCAGACACCAGAAAGAATGGCAACACTGACAAAAGTCTGCATTATTGAAAGGGGGAAAATAATGCTGGCTATCACGAGAACTAAGGAACAAATGGAACAGCACCCAATTCTAAAAATCCTAGATTCCAGATTTCTACACAGTCAACTTCCCCTTCAAGTCAGCAAGCAATCACTTCAGATTTCAGGATTGGCAGAAATAGTCTTTCAGGCAGAGACCATATTGAGAATAAACAAGAGATCTCCTAAAACATGTATCTAGTATTGCATTGGATAGCAGTTTTTAAATAGAAGAGTGCACTTCAAGAAATAATCTGTGGGCAGCCAACTAACTTCTATTATGTGTAGTAGATGGCCCGGTATCTTTAGATGGAAGACACTACAGATCCCAAAAGTCTTTTTGTATCCTAAGTCACACCTGTTCAGACATGGGCAACCAGGAAGACGAAAGCTGATTTTGAAGCCAGAGAAAGGCTGTAGGGAAGAACAGAGAGGAAGGGGAGGAGTGGACAAGGACCTGTGGACAGGGGATGCACTTGCCAACCATGTGCCGCAGTAACAAAGAGAGCCAAGTCCCACAGCATGGATTTTAATTGTGACTGCCCTGCTACTAACCCCATGAAATCAAGCTGCAAGCACTAACGAGTGAGATACCCCAGCAGGCTTCAGCTGTAATTGCTTTTGGGTGTCTTCCGGCCCCTTAATGAACCACACCACAAAACATCTTGGACATTGGTGGTTACTCTCAGCACACAGATTTGCAACCAAAGGTAAGAAAAAAGCTGCTGCTCCATGCACATCGCAGCATTGTGTTCATATCCACCCACTGTGTGCAGAAGGCTGCTCACATCATTTGTACTCCACATAAAATGTTCACATGGAGTGGCCTTGCAAAAAGCTACCTCTACCTCTCTGAATGGCAGCTCTGCCCTCAAGCCTACCTATCAATTTATCCCTCCACTTGGCACACACATAAATCGGTAAAAAGACCAATATATTTTACTCCCAGGATCAATGCAAGCAATGCTATACAGCTACCTCAAAGATAAGTGAGAGTTACTCTAAGAATTTACTTCTTCTGTAAAGACAACCCTTAATTAAGGGTTCCCAAAACAAGATAACCCTTACTTAAAAAATGAAGGCTAGAGGATGAAAAAAAGTATAATAGATTTTTCAAAGGAAAAGAAATCTCAAAGGGACTCCATCTTCCCATTACTGGCAAATTCTCTTCCCCACTGAGACCCTGAAGAATTCCACCACTCCCTCCAGAAAGCTGTTCCCAAAGGGATGAAGGGGGGGGCAGGAGGAAGGGGGGGATGGGGGTGCATAGGAATTTTCGCTCTTCAAAGTCAAGTTTACTCTGGGGTTTTAATATGGAGCTATTCTAAGCTGAATTGCAGAACTTGAAGTCTCAATGGTGAGGAAGCATCATTTATTACTAGCTTTGTCTTTCAGTGGGTGTGTTCCTTCAAAGTAGCAGGATGTGAGTGTAGAAAGAGTAAAAGACACAGTAAAATCTAGAAATCTGCAAAATTCAAGTTGCTATATGAGATGACTAAACTGAACAAAGTTAGTTGATAGTATCTTCATCTACGTTTCATGTCCTGCAGTGGAATATCATTATCCATGTTTACAAGGTCCTTTATAAAGCTATAGGACTAAACAGGTAAAAATAATGTATGTTTATCTTATTACCTCTTACAATATAATTTTGGCATAGCCTTGGCTCATGAGAGAGACAACTCCCATTTTCTATTTTCACTAAGGAAAATGACAAAGTCAGGACTCCAGTATAGGAACTGCTCTGTTGTTCTTGAGTCTGTGCCAGGTGTTAGGAGGCCCTCAAGAGTCATTACATGTCATTTTGTCCAAGCTATAGTGGAGATTTAATACAAATTTACTCAACCCATTAATTTTAATGCAAACATTAGGCATTTTTAAATACAAAGCACTTTAACCATGACTCTTACTTCCAAGGCATTTCAAAATAATGGAACAGGCAAAGGAAAACAAATAAAATAGTAAATTCCAGCTGCAATTTCACTACATCAAACTAACCTCCTTTAAGTGAAAAATTCGGTGTTACCAGCAGGATTCCCACAGGACTTGTACTATTCCTGTGTGACCTGGGAAAAGGGGTGAAGGAGCAGAGTGATGGTGTTTATCTGCAATACCTAAATACGCTACAGCCCATCCCAGCCCTGGTTGCAGAAAGTCACACAGAAGGGTGTAAAACGATACCAGCTGCCTGGACAACAAAATGGGAGGTGAAATTCAGGAAAGAGTAAGTGCAAAGAAATACACCTGGGGAAGAAAAAAAAAGCTTCCTTACACAATGATGCCTTCTAAACTGGATAACATCACTTTAGAAAAAATTTTAAAATCACTTTTAATTTACTAAATACAGGCTGTTGTCCCAAGAACTACATCTCAGCACAGCAGAGGAGGCAACTAAAGTGTCATAAACCACTAAACAAGGAAAGGCAACACAGAATACAACACCCTGCCAGCATACAAAATCAGGATATATTTGTACATTAAATACTGTGCTTCTGCTTGCCTTACCTTGATTAGCAGAACCAGGAAAGTTGCACGAAAGTGCAGCAGGAATAACTAGAATCATGGAACAGTACCCATTGGATAAACACTAAAAAGACTACAATTCTTCATTTTAGGAGAGAAAGCATGTCAGCTGAAAAAATGCATGCGAGCAAATGCCAGACTTGTTTTATGAATACTACAAGTAAAAGTACTGGGAAGTGAGTTTTCACAATACAGTCTAGGAGACACTGAAATCACCATCAGTGGGTTTTAAACAAAAGGAAGTTCCTTTTCCATCTAATCAAACTGCAGGACTCGCTGTTACAGGATGTTGCAGAGGCCAAAAGTACAAATGGCTTTTAAAACAAGATTACATAAATTAATGGCAAATGTGTCCATCCATCTGCACGTATTACAAGCAGTGGTCTAGACACAACCTTTGGCTCAGAACTCCTGGATTGCCAGAGGTAGATGGTATATGAGAACATCATTTTATATACACTTTGAAGCTTTATATACACAACAATTATTGATTATTTACAACAAATACATATTAGTATAAACACAGATGAGAAATACTTATGTGAAACAGACATTTGATAAGGAAGAACTCCCAATGGGCAAACATGAGAAAGCAGTCTGTCAGAACCTAAACCAAATTAGCCAGAATGCAAAATGTGTAAGCTTCAGGCAGAGTGGGTCTTCAGCATCTGAACAATAAGAACAAATGGTTTTTTACAGTAAGACTGGATACTCCTCGAAAACGCTTAACTTTAACCTACAATTCATGGCCTAGCATCTAGTTCATACAGAAGGTCCCTTCAGATGAACACAACTCCATCTGGCTTCAATTTCCCACTAGATATATGGTACGGATGGCCAAGCTGACATCTCCAGAGAGGCACATGGCTCTTATCTCTCTAACGCAGTCCTTGCAGAGGACAGGCCATTGACAGGGTGCCTGCAACTGCTGTACCTGGCAGAGAGCAGCAACTGAGGCAAGCCTCATCCTCTGCACCCCTGCTGGGGCAGCCAGCCTCTCTCAGCACCTGTTCCTTCTCCCTTCTCCTCTCCCTCAACACAAAAGGAACACACCACTGCAGAATAAGGTCCTCAGGGGAGCACAGGCAGGATGGAAGAGGGCAAGAGCAGCAAGTTTGTGTGGAGAATGCAGATGAAAGAAATTGACTAGAAGGTAGATGGAAGAGGTAAGGATTGTAACTTGAGAGCTGCAGGTTTTTGATTTATTCAACAGCCTGGCAAAACACATAAGCCTGACTCTTATCAGTTCAAATGTTCCCTCTCCACACTTATCTTTTTTAATATGGAGTGGGTGGCATTTTTCATAAGTAAAATAAAACTGAAATGTACCAAAAATATTGGCCAGATGTTTGTTACGAATTTACTACATAAATAAAGTAAAAATATGCAAAATTTCAAGTAAAGCACTTTTTGGTAGTTTGTGGCTTTGAAACAGCATATTTCATTGTTCCGTCTGTCTTGCAAGAAAAGGATAACTATACCTGCTGCACTACGCCCTCTCAGTACAGAAGTGGCCCCAAAGTCATACATAACTTTAAAATAATTTTGAAGAGAAAGTATGAATCCCCCATAGGTAATTTATTTTAATTTCTCAAATCAGTCTTGTGAAGTATACACATGCTTTGTATCAGCAAGCTGTGCTAGGAAAGGACTGTGCTATGAGCATATACACATATGAATGGAAAAACAGGCAGCTTGGGAGAAAACAGGAAAGAGGCAGCAGCACAGACTTAGTAAAAGAGACCACCTGGATGACCAAAAGGGATCTAAGGTAGGAATATTTCAAACAGTTACCTTACTGGCATATTTAACCACAACAATCCTTCAGGGAGCAAATGACCACTAGTAGAAAGACAGACTCCTGGTAACTTCATTCAGAGATGCAATAAGCAGGACTTATACTGACAGTGCCATTGCTGGAAAAAATATTTTAACAGATTGCAAAATTTGGCTTGTTTTTTATCTCCTCCATTTCAAACTGCAGTATCTTTTTTCCGTGGGAGTGTTGAGGTTGGCAGGCACCTCTGGAGACCATGTGGTCCAGCCTACTGCTCAGAGGAGAGTCACCCAGAGCAGGCTGGGTGACCAGTGATCAGGTTCTGAGTATCTCCAAGGATGGAGACTCCACAACCTCTGTGGCAACCTGCTTCTTGGTTCGATCACAGTGGAAAAAGTGTTTCTTACATTTCAGTGGAATTTCTTGCATCTCAGCCTACCCCCTGCCTCGCCACTGAGCACTGCTGCCAAGAGTCTGGCTCCCTCTTCTTCACTCCTCCCATCAAGTATCTGTACACACTGGTATGAGTGTATTCTCCTCTGCCACAGGAACAGCCCCAGCTCTCTCAGCCTCTCTCTGTATGACCTGAAAGAGCAAATCCACCACTATGAACAGTGCTACTGCCTGGCCGATGTGCTGTCATAGAGAGGCTAAAGCACACACAAATAAGGTTAAGCCAAACAGAGGTACGATTAAGCCAGCATCTATTTCACTGGGCATCATCCAGTATGCCAACTGAAAAGGAGTCAGTTTAAGATGCCCTTATCAACTGGCCACAGTTTCCTTTCTCACAGCAGTAAGGCTGCATGCCAGCTGCCTGAACAACAATGCAGCAACCACTGAAACTGGAAGGGCCCAACGCCTTCAGCAGAGAACAGACCACACACTGTTCGAATACAGCAGAAGCTGTTGAGGGATCTTGGCATCCATGGCAAGGTTTAGCTGCTCAAACAGATGCTTGAACAGGACAGAGAGCATCAACAAGAGATACGTTATTAACCAACTATAAACTGCTTTGGAAACCTTACACATGTTGCATCCCTGGACTTTTTCACAGCACAGAGAACTTAAACATATGAGGATTTCTGCCTCAAAGTTGCGACAAGTTTTTAATCTATAGCAATTTAAATTCCACATTATCACAACAGTCAGGCTAAACTATTATTGAAACTTTTTGTTTCATTTGACTAGTAACTTCAAGGCTGTTATAACTATACAGCTGCAGCCTTCTGACCTACTCAAGCAGCTTAGATAACAGACCCTGGCACACCGGAAGGGCAGCAAACCACAGCAAGCAGAGAATCCTGCAGCCTCTGCCACCTCATCAAGAATTTCAAGCTATCAACAGAACAAATTGATGTGAATTAATAATACAATCTCTTCCTGGAAACAGACTTAAAATATCTTCATACAAAAAGACAAATCAAACAAATCCCAGGAAAAAAAACCAACCCAAGCAAATACATAAAAGCCCCTAAAGTCTTCAGCCTTTATTGCATTTTATAACTTTAGAATCAATGCAACAATTCCTTCACCCTGCTAGGACCAAAAGGAAAACCAGCTTCCTGAACTCCCTCACTGTATTCTCCTCTGTATCATTTTCAACACAATGTTGGTTTTTGCTGAAACAAGGCAAGGCAGTCTCAGGCTCTGCTCCCACCTCAGCAGACTGGGGTGACATAGCAGCATCTCCTCAAAGTTGTACATCATTTTTACAGTCCAGAATCCTTCATGGTCAAACTATGTGCTCTAAGCTGGTCTGAGCCTAAATTAACGTGTAAAATTAACCCTTGGGTATTAAATAACCCTTTCCTTTTGGCCCCATTAATTACCCCACAGGTATGGCCTTCATCTCTTTGTCAGAGCACTAGGCACACAACATATCGATAACTGCCCTACCTCCACACACAGCCTCCACACAGACGTGCAGGCATGCACATTTCTACCCAATTCCTATATATAACACCACATACTAACAAAAACACTCTAAAGCATTTTTAAGTCAAACACCAAAGAACAAGAAAGTCTTCAAGTATAAGCAGCTGTTACGTGCATAAGAGCATTGCTCTGTTTTTGACAGACACTGCCCTGGAACAGCAAGTGGATTTTGACCTGATACTTACGACTGCCACTTACCAGCTAATTCTAGCACAAGCCTGCACTGGAAATACGCCTGACCACCCACCACTAACCAACATCCTTCAGAAACTCAAAGAAGTTTACAAGGATTTAATCAGCACCAAATGACTTCTCTAAAAGGCCTCAAAGCCTAGCATTAGTACCCGTTTTGAAGGTTCTAAGTAGTAAGTCACAAATGCAGAAGACAAAAAGGGTATCATAAATAATGATTATTTCACTCAGTAGTAACTGCAAAGTCTAATAACTCTACTGTTATATTTACTAAAAATACTGCTTTCAAAATAATGTTTTCTTAGTGCAGTCTAAAAAACATGCCAATGAAAAAAAAACTTGAATTGATATAATCTGAGTAAGTTGATTTCCAAAAAACACTTGTACAGTCCTTGCATTGTCTGCAGTCACTCCCCCACTGAAAAGTAACAAAATACAGCAGCACAAGAGCCAGGGAGCCCCACGAGCGTCCTGCTGAAGAATTCACAAACCAACCCACTCACAACAGTCCCAAAATTAATTTTTGAACTGAAAAAAGTGCTGTCTTTGTATAAGAGCTCTCTAAGGAGCCTAAAGAGAAACAATTTAGTCTCCGGATGGGCATGAAGAAATTTTTGCTTTATATAGAGTATCCATTTCCCTTTTATAACAAGTTTCCTTTCTGCTGCAGGAGAAAGCCTTCATTTAAATTCCAAGTACGCCATGTACATACCTGGAGGTTCAAAGATACATACTAGCACCCAGTACAGAACAACACAGTAGCAATTAGAAAGGCAGCATCCTGCGAAATTCCAATAGCAATCTAGCCTGTTCAAGCCAAGAACCATCAGGTATTAACCAAGACAGGCTAAACACAACTGAATCACAAATATAATGAACATGGTAAATACCACAGAAGAGAATAATATGCTGCCGATTTTTTTTTCAAGAAATAGCTAGCAGCCTTGTCGTTGTTTAGCCTATTCAGAAATTAAGCACCATCGAGAAAAAAGGAAAACATCTCTCAACTAACCAGTTAAGGTTATTGATACAACTAACCCAGGGATCTGAGAACTGCTGTTCAGACAGTCCTATGACTTGGCAGGACATCAATTGCAAAGAATTTCAGTCCAAGAGGCCATAGGGAAGGGAAGACAGCTCTTCCTCTTGAGCTGTACAGTTATGATGAGAAGCACCCCACTCGATTCTTAGGCAGTATTAAATGAGCCCATTCTGTGCAGAAGAGACAGCACAGAACATCAAAGTAGCAACATGGACAAAAAATCATTGATATCACTGGCAGGAAAAAATTAATTATCCACAGTGTACTGAAATCACGATGTGCACAAACTACAATGTTACAGGTTCCTTATCTCCAGAACAGTAACAACTAAAAAACTGCAGTTACAGTCAAAAAAGGCTTGGAAAAGCAAGCAACAAATCAACCCAGAATTTCATACAGCTATCCTAATGCACCGGGCAACAGAGAAGAAATGAGCAGGACACGAAATGTGAAATAGTAGTGAAACTGCCCATGTCAGACAGAGCCCCTGAAGAAAAACAAGTGCTGGAGCTGGCACAAGGGGATGGGGCTGGCCAGGGACCTTCCTTACCAGCAGCAAACAGTAGCAAGCTGCAGCACACTGCTCATGGCAGAGGATGCCAATCCAGCTCTGTCTTGAAACAGAGAAGCTGAGAATGTCTTTGATGCTAATAAAACTCTAGAATAATGGATAGGAACAGCCAATAAGTGTATGAGTAGGTTGGTTTTGAAGCTGGGAGTGTGGGGGGAAATCAGTTTTCATCTGGAGAAAATATGTGTTTCCACTGTACATGTTACATGGGATCACCTGCTGGGTAGATGAGCAAAGTTTTTGTACAAAGTTGCCACAAGAAAGATTCTTGGAGGACAGAAGAATGCATTTCTGATGGCAAGAACCAAGTCTCACACTGAACACAGAAGAACAAATAAAAGAAAAGTTAAGAAAGAAAAAAACACATAGCTAGCAAAGATTTCTTAAACCATGTTTGAATTTTCAAGGGCAAATTTTGGGAGAATCAGACTCCAAGTGCTAAACTAAGGCTGTAGTTTGGCAAACACTTTAAACTGGCATAAATTTGCATTGCTGCTGAAAGAAAGTCTCACCATCTGCCAGTCCCCTGTGCCAGCACAAACATCCGAACACTGAACCAGGAGCACTTCTTTTGCCAGTTTATTTTTCAGATGGATCAGTTCCCCAAACCAGTTCACAAGATGGCCATGTAAATACTTGTGCTGGCAAAGAAGAGTGACTACTTCTCCAGCACTGCCAGCCCAAAGTGTTCATTGAACTACAGCCTAACACAGAGGGGTGTGGAGAAGTTCTAGCAGTCACAGGTGGTGCTCCCCACCCTCAGACACACTATTCATACCACACTTCAAAGTTAACAATCACCACACAGCTGCCCCTCGGAAACCAGCACATCTTTGTCATTTTCTCCAGTAGGAGAACCTGCCAGAATCTCAGCAATGTTAAAGTTGGCTATAAACAAGATCCTTTTCTGGATGCTGCTGTGCATCTCAATCAAAAGATCATTTGCAGGAGAAACCCCAGTCAGTCTTCTCATCATCTGCTCCACCTGGGACCCAAAAGGTTTGTACATGAGGAACAACAAATAAAAACTATAGTCATCACATGTCAGGGCTCTACTCCAACAGGGATTTAAGAACTGTGTGTGGGGCTGTTGCGTATCCATGAATCACCACAAAATTCTTCACTGACCAGCACACTCATCTACAAGAAAACAACATCACCAACAGAAATGCTGCTGTCAGGGGAAGAATCAACAGATAAGGACGAGCATTGGTCATATTCTGTATCAAGGCCAAGAAACACAAGTGAGTACTGGGAGACTGAGAGAGACCTAGCCACACTTTCCCACAACTCAGTGGAAATACAAATCCATACATGAGGTCATTCACTAGGAACCAATTAGATCAGTAAGTTTTCAACCAAGAAATAAATTCAAGGTGTGACAGTGAAACAATCTCCAGAATGATACAGAAGCATCAATGTAATTGCACATGCCATGAGCAAATTGAAGGGAAGCCCCCCACTTTACAGAGATTCCCAAGCCCTGATCTCCAGCCACAGCTCTTGGGTCCTTCAATCAAAGCAGGACTTACCTGAGCTGCACACCTGCCCCTGTGCTTGCTTTCCTTTTTTCTACCAGAGTTTTGGCATCATCATCACTTTCCAGTACCTGTTTGGTTGCCAGGTTTTACTCCCTACCTCTTATTTTTCATTTGTTTTCTTATTGCCACACATGCTCACAGTTATATTTTGCAGAATAAGATATAGTGGAAAGAACACTCATAAATCTTGCTTTTCCTTGGTAGCATTAATCCAACATGTTTGTAGAAAAGCTGCAACATAAATAAGTGGCAAGAGCAGAGAGCCTCTTCTGTCCAGTTTAGACAAAAAGCTTACAGCAAAGTATTAGAAATCCACTTACTCTTGGAGATTTGTTTTCTGAAAAAGCATTACTGACTTTGAAAGAATCTGATTTAATAGGGCACAGTCAGACCAGTCTGAATCCAGAGTCCTCTAGGTCTTCAGAAAACTCCAGGATCTCCAGAGTACAAGATGAGCAGTTGCCAGAAAAAGCAGAAAAGCAAGTTTGCATGATGTCTAATAAATAAAGAAACTTTTTAAGCTACAGGTGGCTGAGAAGCAGTGGGTGCCACTGGTAGAGTAGAGCATTAAAATGCAGCAATTTGAGCAGGATTGCTCTTCTGACAGGTTTCCAGGAGTAGGAATGAAGGAAAAAATAAAGGGGTGTAAAAGGGCCTGTCAAACTCTATTTAATGTCCTTCCAGTAAAAGGCAGTGGGTAGGGTTTAGGAGATGGTTGGCACTGCGTGTAATGGCAAGCAGAAACAGGGATAGCTGATAGATCAGATGTCTGGTTATATGGTGATTATTAGGAATCCAGTCCACAACTGGGAAGTTGCAGTAATACTCCAGGACCAGCTTCAGATCAGCAGAGTCCACAATATGGGAAAGAGAAAGCTAGCAAAAAAATCATAAACCTGCCGCCACCCTTAACCCCTTCTTCATGCTCCTTATGGGGAAGGAGGAAAAACCTTCTCACCTGGGTGAGATTCAGCACGATTTCTTTTCCTGATTTTGCTGAGCAGGTTTTTACCTCCACTAGCTATGTAAGAAAACAATGCACAGGAAACAGAAATACATGCATGTAGAAATGTGGCAACTGATAAGACAAAGGGAAAAAAAAGGAGAATTTATGAAAAGATGAAAGAAGAAAAGACTAGAAAATAACAGGAAGGAGAAAGACACTAGAGCTCAAATATGCAAGTATGTGCCACCATCTCCTAAAGAAAAGAAGGAAGCAGAGCCTGGAAAGAACGAGAACAAAAGCAAGGAATGCAGTAAGTCAGGACTTCCAAGATGAGTAAATAGTTAGCCATTCTCTTATACTTGCTGCTGTCTCCACACACCTCAAAGGTACTTGGCTAGTTTATAACTACTACTGTATAGATACCTTTCAGGCTGGAGAGTAATTTGCTGACACTCAGGACTAGGTAGAACCACATCAGTTTAAGCAAATCAGTTCTAGGTAGTCCAGGTAGCCTAGACAAAACACCTGTCAGAGACTTTAAAATGTACATATCTCATTAACATTTTACCTTATTTCATGTCCTTTACCTTAACTGACTGGCCCTGGTGAATGTAAACCAGTTTGAATTAGATCCTACTAACACAACATAGCTTTTTTCCTGACAGGCAGGTTTACAAGCCAAGAGATTCAGGTTATATACCTCCATTTCTTCTTGCTTTTTCATACAATGCTTCTAGACAGTTTACAGAAGTGATGGCAAGTTCAATGCCAACACCACCAGTGGGTTACAAGTTATATGGTTACAATGCAAGTTATTTGAAGTGATACTCTAGGTATCATCTGCTTCTGTTTATTCAACTCTGAGGCAAATCTCAGAGTGAATGACAGTTTTCATTCTGCTTTTGCTGAAATTTTAGAGAACTGAGCTTTCCTGCACACTAAAGCATTGACTTTTGTGGGGAAATAAGCAAGGGAAAATGAGAAGACAAAGTAACGCATTTCTGTGTCACCAAGGAGTAAAGTATTGCGCTTTTACTGATCCGATCCCTGCACCTGTTCTGATCCCCCAAACAGAGGGATTTCAGCAGTGACTGAAAACCAAGTAGGAACGTAAAATACAGTAGTCCAGGAATTACATGTGTGATTCAGGATTATAACTCCAAAAGCCCTTTTCTAAAGCCCTGGCACCTATTCTTTACAGAAACATACCACTACACATAAAAACAGAAGCAGTATTCCTTTTTGCTGCATAAAATTAAAATCCACCAAAACCACTGATATTTTTAGAGTGCAAGTTTGAAGCCTTGAAGACATTTAAGACCACCTGAAAGATAAGTTGTCTTAGAAAAGTCCTGCAGGGATCTCTGAGGACTCTAGATCATGCTCCCATTGAAAAGTTTTAGCACAGTACTGGTTCAACTTAAGAAATGCA